>JASSKH010000028.1:7924044-8207758 GCA_031763025.1 Macrocystis pyrifera
AACCTATATATTAAGGTATTTTTACTAACAAAACTTGGTCCTGTTAACTATGGACCCCCGTAATAACAATATTTGGTCCTATATACTATGGTCCCCCGTATTTTTTTTTTTTTTTTTTTTTATCCTCCGGCGGATTGGTAAAAATAAAGCTTAAGCTCACCACACTTCCACGTTCCCAATTTCGTGTCGTGTGTCAATTTAGCCCAGTTGGGCACGTTGACCCGACCTGACCCCCGAGAGGAGCAGGTGCGGTGGAGATAGCCACCCGGGAGAGTCATCTCTCCCGGGTAGTGTGGGACTTGCGCGAGCTCACCCACTAACAAAAACCAAGGCTATGAGGCCTTCCCGCCGGACTCGGACCAGTTACGGTCCACCCTACCCGTTGGGGCGTTGCTCCTCAGTAATAATAGCGATATAGTGGTACCATTACGGGGGACCATAGTACATAGGACCAAAAACTGTCAGTAAAAATAGGCAAATATATAGGTTTTTATGTATACCATAGGTCCTATTAACTATGGACCCCCGTAATAGTTACAGGAGGTACCGTACCAAGGGCTGCGGAGTAGCGATTATACACCTGGCACGGCACAACAATGATACACTCGTATATTGTTCATAGCCACATACTCTTAACAAATGACAGCAGGTACCTTGGTATCGGATTACTAAAGCACAGGAAGCTACTCGTACGAAGCTCCTACCGGTTGTTTTCTGAGAGCAAGACTTTTTTTACTTTTATCTTTTTCTGAGGCCGCTCTGCTGCAGTAGATTGGGCGGTTCAGCCGATTGAGCGGTTTGGCCGACCGTGCTACTGCTGCCGCTTCTATGCTTACAGTACTACTACATTCGGTAGTTCCGCCGATTCGGAGACGCGTCCGTTTTCAGCTGATAGCTACGTAGAAATACCTTTTTTCGTTTTCATTGTGACCATTATTATGCTTGCCTCCCGACAAAATATAGCGTAGATGCCGTTCCTATATAAACTGAATATCCTTCCGTAAATCAGTAGTAGTATCCCTCATACGCTTCTCTGCCAGCCGTTTTCCAATTTCCATTCCCCACATTATTTCATTTTAGCTACCGGTATAGTATATCCTATTCCTCATCAACGTTCCATCCCCAGGTCATTGGTCGCATTCCTCCGGCTTCTTCCTCCCTTCCCCTAGCGGCCTGGCGGTCCCTCATGGCTAGTTTATACTCTTGTACTCGGCGCGAAATCGCGACCTGGGTGGTCACCGAGATGATCCGGAAGAGGCGTTCTTTGCAGACGCCTTTCCGCGCCAGGGACGCGATCCGTTCTCATCCTTTTCGCGTTTCGGACAGATAGACCATCCACAGGTATATATCATCTACAGATAGATCATGATCTAGATCATCTGCAGTAGTTCCTCGCCTACCGCTGTGAGAGGTTGGGCATAATCTGCCTTATAGGGCAGATCCAACCCAGGAAACATGTGCTAGATCGCGCAGATCATGCAGATTGTACGGGTCCTCCCTCCGGCAACAGAGCTACAGCAGCAATAGATCTTACGAGATCGTGAAAAAATATATCTGCCTTGCAAGACATATCTAAGCCGTGCAATGGGAATAGATGATGTGTCTGAGACTGTGAACGTTTCAGAAGCAGCTGCAGAGCCCACGACGACAGCAGTTTTGATCGTGGGCTATGACACCTCTTACATTTAACATGCCCGAAGTACACCCAAGTATACGAAGTGCGTCTTCTGTATCGAAAGGTACACCGAAACATACGCTCGAACGGTTTTCGTTCTTTTTTTTTTAACCACCGCTACTGACAGGCTCTCAATGGGAACGTGCCCGTGCGGTTGACCACGAACGCACGCATTTTCGTTCTTCTAACAAGTGAACATCATCAATCATCAACGAAGCTCAAAATCATCATCAATCAAAAGCTTCGGCTCTTTCCAAATGTAATTCCCGGTAGCAAAAATGTTGGTACCGTTGATGCGCACGAGGCAAAGCTAGCACCTACGACAACGACACACGGCGGCCACGAAACGTTTTCCTGAAAATAGTCGGCAACCATTTTTTTTTTTTTGCGCTCGTCGCTTTTCGAATTGTTCTCCCGCATGGCCTGATGAGAGGGACAGGCAGCAAACAAACAACTTTGGATATGCCCGTTGGAAACTCCTCTTCCGCCGAATGTATAGCTCTTACCCTTTCCACACCTCTCGGACAGACCGTCATATGATTCCCACAGAGCACGATCTAGATCTTTTAAGGCAGATAGATCACCTACTATTCCCAATCTTGCACGATCTACAGTAGCTTATATTGCCCAGTGGGACCTACACAATCTGCATGATCTATCTACGAGTACAGTACCGCATGCTTCCTGGGTTGGATGATCTGCGCTATCCCTGCACAATCTCTCACAACGGTACGTGAGGAACCAGATGATCTACTGCTGTCGATAGATAGATCGCGATCTATCTGCCCGAGACGTGATTACCTTCTCTCTGGCGGAAGACCCGCTTATCCTCCTTTTCGTACTGGCCGGTGACGACCAACAAACCAAAACATGTTCGAACCTCGTAGACTTCCTATTCGAGCGTGCGCGTGTTGTGAAGACATCTTGACTAATTAGGATAGTGTGCTCCTCGGTACTACAGTAGTAGTACGTGGCATGGGGAGCACCCTGAGATGACCGTTACGAAGTCGGCGAGATTCGGTGCTACGTATGCAACCAACAACTTGACCTGACCCACCCACCGTGAGCTTTACATCATGACATGACATCAACTTTTTACAGCAATAAATAGTGCAGGACACGACACGTCGTGCCTTGCGGTGTTGTACGTACGTACGTACGTACGTATGCAGTCTACGTGTCCTCCTACTTTCTGAGCTGTCGCTCCTTTCTCTGCTGCTGCCTATCTGGTGCCATTCACATTCACATCCTGAGTGTTGGCGCCATGGGTTCTCCCCGCAAAACAAAATCATGCGCCACCCTTCATCCGCGCCTCCCACATCTCGCAACAGTATGTTCCCCTTCCCGCTATCTTGCAACACTATGTTCCCCATCCCATTATCTTGCAACAATGCGGTCCCCATCCTATTATCTTGCAACAATATGTTGCCCATCTCAATATCTTGCAACGACATGTTTTCCATCCCATCATCTTGCAACAAAAAGTTCCCCACCACAAGAGGTTCCCTCCATCCCGTATCTTGCGACATGTTCTCCATCCCATGTCTTGCAACGATATCTTGCAACGGTATCTTCCCCATCTCATCCAGTTCCGTCTCTTATTTCCGAGAGGGGCTGCATCTATCTCCGTTTCGCATGGCAGGTCGGTCGGTCGGTCGGGTCATCCGGCGTCACAACAGCGAAATGCGTATCACATGATAAGACACCCGCTCTTTTACCGCCCTCCTCTCAGGTTCGTTCGTCGTCGGCATATACAACCGGGACGAAAACAAAAAATAACAAGCCATCGTTTCCGCCGAACTTGCCACATGCCGGCTGGCGGCGCCACCCACCCACCCAATCACCCACCCACTTACCCACCCACCCACCCACCCACCCACCCACACCCACCCACAAACCAACAAGAAATGCTTATAGAACCTACTACGCCCACTGCTACGTACGAACTACCATACGTTCAAAACCCGAAACAAACAAAAAACACTCTCCTTGGACGGAAATACAAAAAGGACCGTTTGGTATCAGCATGAAAATGCCTTTTCGTTCCTTGCATTTACGTTCACAAGTGGTATGCCGCTACGTAACCAACGCAAAAAGGATACCACACTGAGCAATTCCGAGTACTTTGCACAGCGAGACGGGCGTGCAAACCTGAAGGAGGGGGTATTATATTAAAGTTACAAGTACGACCATATGATGACCAGGTAGCTCTCAACCCGGGCGGAAAAGGGAACGTGTTTGGGGGTGCTGATATTTATACCCCACACGGTCCTTATATTTCCGTCCAGAGCGGTGAGCAAGTAAACAAAGTTGGATACATGACCGAATCACATGCGTGCTTGCCTGCCTGCCCCCACCAACCAACAAAAAAAAGCGCATGAAGAACAGCGCCCCCCCCCCCCACCTCATCCCATCCCATCCCACCCCACCCCATCAGTCAACCACGACCGACCGACGCCCGGCTAACCACCCAAGAAAGGTCCTTCCCCACCCCGGCGGAGAGAGCGATGATGTCACCCTTCAGTGCGTCCTCCTCGATCTCCACAACCCCTGGAGGGAACGCCCCGACATCATAGAAAACCTTTTCGAGGGCCGCTGTCTCCGGTTGCATCCGGAACACCGTAAGCGCCCCTCCCAGGGTCACCACGGCGATGAGGTTGACGCCGGGCGCGGGCCTCCACATCAAGATGTGGTACGGTACGGCCGGAAGCCCTGACTCTCGCAGCCGCTTCCGGACTCGACGGTCCCCTGTTGTGCATGCAAGTTTTGCGGAGGGGCGTCAGGTCAGGCGGGGGCGGTAACGATATCGGTAGGGGACCCAGGGTTTCGGTGTGTATAGGCGGGGGTTCAGAGGGGAGGTGGAAGTCGACGAGGGGTGCCAATGCATGCACGACTACTCGTTTAACCACTTTTCTCGTAAAAAGCGAGCCGCCAAAGCACTGTGACTTACTTGGTACCTCCCACCAACTAACACACGGCTCCCGACAACTGTCTGCTCTCGCCGAAGTGAGCCACCAAAATATAAAAGTGCTCTTGCTCCCAGCGACACACAACTCCCGAAAACTGCCTTCTCGTCAACACGTGAGCCTCCAAAACACAATTGTCACACCACCAAAAGCCTTTCATACTCTTTCTCGGTCTATTTATGTATTGCTGGTCGACCAATCAGATGACTCCACATAAAAGGTTGATCAACAGGAAACCTGCGGGCACGAAACGTCTATTCTCTTTCTTGCTGCTGGCAGATTTGAGCAGCAACAACGCTGACCACACACGCGTGGATTGGCGTTTGTAAACAGCGAGGAGAGCGCCTACGTACGTAGCGTTGTGAGTAAGCGTCAGTTGACAAAAGAAAAGGAGTCGACGAGCGTTGAGGAGTTTTTCGAAAACATCACGATGAACCCATGTGGGTAGATAAGGCCTAACTTTTTGGTGGCCTCCGGACCAGAGCATGCACCACTGACCCGCTGGGATAGTGACTACACCAGCAACAACAGACAACAATACTTCAAATCGCAAAATCACACATCGGACAGACCATCTATAGACAGATCACGATCTAGATCACGCAAATCTTAACGAGCCGTTCTGAGGTGCTTTGCAGGATCTGTACGGTACAGATCCAACCAAGGAAACACATCCTACTGTAGATCACGCAGATCACACGGTTCCCACCCGGCAACGTGAGTCAGATAGATCCCACAGATCAACAATCTATCGCTCCTGAAAGACCCAGATCTATCCGATGTGACCATTTTTATACCAGTATATATAGGCCGGATTGTCAACATCACCAGTCGCATCGGCATCGACAACCCCCCCAGTAAAATTCTATGAGAAAAAAAAACGAAGCAGCTGTGATACCTAGCGCCGCTATACGGTGTGAAAAACGAAACGGCTATATATATATAACATATGCATATATAATAGCGCCGTCATTCAGAGTAAATAACGAAACAGCTTCGTATGTATGTATGTATATTATACGTAGCGCCGTTGTTCAGTGTCACACGTGACTTCAAACATACGCTCATCACCTGCGGTCTGGCGCTGTTCCGCCGGCAGGCCTACCGAGCACAGGCAGTCGTCTTCGTGTCCACCAATCACGCCCGCGGGGCTGAAAAGCTGAAGCACACTCGCACCGGGTATCTCCGCATCGGGAACAATTGCCGCGAGCAGCGCTTCCTTCCACGCGCGCACTGCATAGCCACCACAGCACGCATATTGCGGGGGGAAGGTCGTGGGATAAAACAGAAAAGAAGAAAAAAGGAAACATGAATGTATGTCCATGTAGAAAGATGCATATATACATATATATATATATACGTATTTATATATCTCAAGGGGGTTAGTAAGGGTTCTTTGGGACAAAATCCACTGCCAGCTGCGCATCAAGCGCGCTTCAGCCATAGAAAAAAAAAAAAAAGAAAGCGGAAAGCAACGATTTCAGCACAAAGAAAAAATTCTCCAAGGAAAAGCGTGCTCCGGGTATACAAACAAACAAAAAAAACCCAACAACATGGTGAGCTTTCTGGGAAGAAGCGGAATTACCTACGTACATACAAACCATACGTGAGCTGTCTGGGAAGAAGCGGAATTACCTACGTACATATACACCGTACGTACGAAACGACTGGCCTCCGAAACGATACACGGTTCCGCCGTGTTGCTCGGTCCATCGAACGTATGCAAATGAGTATCAATATGATCGTCGAAGATTCTTCGCTGTACAGAGTGTACCATGGCAAAGAAAGTCCGTTTCTTCTTTTCTCACTTCGGGGAGATGCTTCGCCGGCGGGGAGGGTACCCGCCGTAGTCGCAGGTGCAGCGGGAGGCCTAGGGGCGTCCAGCAGAGCAGCACCGAGGACGCGGAAGCACCGCGTGGCTCCCGATTCGTCGAAGCTTTGAAGGTCCACCATCAAGGAAGTCTTCGAGGCGTTCGGCGGACGCGGGGCAAAAACGACGCGGGGGGCGCAGGGGGGGGGGGGTCGTGTGAGACAAGGTTTCACACCACGAACACATCATCGATTCTCAGTTCATGATTCATATCTTGTTAGCGCAGATATATTCCTGATCTGTTGCCGGGTGGGAGCCGTACAACCTGTACCAGGTACGATCTAGCACATGTTTCCTGGGTTGGATGATCTGTGCTATACAGATCCTGCACATTATCTACAATAGTCGACAACATTTTTCGTTCTTCTCTTCTTTCTCCTTTTTCTTCTTTCCTCCTTTGGATTGATTTGTCACTTTTTTGTGTTTTTGATTATTTTTCTTGCTTGAGGTGCACGATGTGCTCCACCCAGTATCTTACCGCGTTGTGTACGTATTTGCATTTTTTTCTATTTTTATTTTTTCCTGGGGTGTTCTTCCACTCCAGAGTTCTCCGGAGCCTGTCCTGTGTGTGACCACGACCCCAGATTTTTGGCGATGAGCTAACCCCTTCAGGCCTTAAGGACTGCACTCCCTTTATGGGGACAAAACACTTGGAATTAGAGCCGACTTATTTCGGCTTCTGCACACTACTGCAGTACTAAAAGAACAGCAGCAAAAAATAGCATCATCTGCCCCAACGTTGTGCAAAGTTTCCCTGCTTTCTCTCTCCACAAGCTCCGCAACCCGAATGTATGTCTAGCGGCTTTTTTTATGTGCGTGTACGGTGCGAAACAAGAATTCGCGCTGTTTGACGAATGAGCAAGCACACTGGCGTATACAACCGGACGGCACGGTTTGCTGTGCCCCTACGAAGAGGGACTCGTTCCTTGTCGAAAACTGCAGGAAATCGCCTAGTTCTGCAAAAGCTTGAAACAGCCCGCGCGCATAAGCATTAAGGCAGGCAGGCAGGCAGCAAGACAACAAGCTTGCATTTCCGAAGGGTCGGCAGCTCCACACAAGAGGAAACGGGATCACAGAAATGCCTGGTGGGTAACTTTAAGCAAGCGACGTCGTCACCTGGCGAGTGCAGTCCCCGTCCACGTCAGAAGAGTCGTCGGTGCAACCATCATTCAAGTGCTCGCTATCGGCTACGGCCAGCAGACCCCACCTGCATCGCCAACCGGACACGAGTCAGCGCTATGTTTATAACGTGAACAAGCCCTAACCGAAGCAGGTCCACACACACAAAATAGAAATAGCGCATTTTCACAAAACCAATCCCTCCAGGAGGCGAAGCCGTGCGTGACTTCAACGCACATAAATCGGGCAACGCGTGCAGCTGAACCTGCGTTTCGGGATGAGCAAGGGCGGTGGTGACCGTAGCAGGCAGCCTTATTTTTGTACGTCCCCTCGCCTTCGCCAACAACTACAACCAACACCGGTAGTTATCTTCCGCTTGTGCGCTCTCCTTGCTGCTGCGCCTCAGGAGACCAACCTACAGTAAGGATGGACGCCTCACTTACTACCCACACGGGGCGGGGTGCTTTACGGAATCACCACCGCCGGGTGGATACACCGATCGACGACGACTGATGTAGCTACGCTTCACACAAACGCATTGCGGGCGGATAAACAAAACTAACGCTTCTCGGGAGAATATGAAACATGAGAATGCGCAGCTTACGACGACCGCCGCATCGAGTCAAAAATGTTTTTTCATGTAGTGAAGCGACAAGCAAACAGTCCTCCTCGACCCTGATTCCGTATATGTGTGCGCCGCGCGACATAACAAACAAAACAGGTAGAGGGCCTTCCGTCACCTCCCGTCGTTGGTGGAGTTGTAAGTGCAAACCCGGTTGGAAGTGGGTGCGGACGAGTCATAAGGTCGCCGCCGCGTGAACAAGATTTCCGGCATGGACGTCCCTCGCACGTCCCAGCTGAGCACCACCTGAACATTACCAGGCATGCCGCAAGCACAGAAAACATGAGCACATTAGTTTCGTTTTGTTGTACGTTAACAAATCGGGGGGGGGGGGGGGGGGGGGGGGGGGGGGGGGGGGGGGGTACTCATTGTCGGGCATGGCCGTAGTCATATGACCATTGACCCTCACATCCCTACAATGCCGGGACGGAGCACGTCGGGTTTTTCCCGACCAGGCAGACATTGCTTGCACCAAGCGCGAAGCGCCGTGAGGTGTTGAGCGAGTCGCATGAACGGTGAACTGGAGGGGGGGCGTACTCATTTGTTCCTTGCCTTAGTGGTTTGACCATTGAACCCGCATCCCTTTCGAGACGTCGGGGCTGGTGGGGGGGGGGGGGGGGGGGGGGGGTCGGGGGGGTGTTGGCGTCAAGCACCACCTGAATGATGCAAGCGAAGAAAACATGCACCAACATGCATATGTTTTCGAGTTTATTACATCAGCAGACGGAGGCGGGGGGGGGGGGGGGGGGGGGGGTGGTTTCAAGGACGGCGGATAATAAGAGGGAAGGCGCCTTCTCTGGTGGTACCTCTCTGTGCTAACTATCGCTGATCGATTGCCGATGTGAAGAATCAGCGTCAACTATAGAGAGTGAGAACCACATAAATCTAGAGTGCCTGCAAACATAGCTCATCGACCGTCCTCAATTTTTCGTTTGTTTGTTTCTGGCGACGCTTCAACAATGACGACGACGGGCACGCACGCTCGTATCCTCGAGTCGACGTGCGCAGCTGCTGACGGCAGCGTACCGCACAGTACTAGCGCTGCTGCGAGTTGGCTGACAACAGGCAAGCCGCCAACGTACTGGTAAGTTGACTACACCAGGTAGTTGGTTCCTTGCGGTACATTTGTATCTCACAGGTCAGGTCGTTTCGTGGTTCGAAACGCGTTCATATCGAGGGAGACTGAAGTCAGCTGGTTGTCTTGAATCATTGAGGCGTGCTACTAATGTACGGTGGAGTTTCGCCTCATTTGGTTCCGGGACTCCTCCACTTATTAGGTCGAATCTTATGGGAGCCGAAACCGGAAAATAGACCTGGCATGCACTTTTGTTTTTCGTACTGCCCAGATTCGTATATCGAGTTTTGTCTTTTCCTATCTTGGGGTGTTTCGTGTGAGTGTGCCGGGGTTTCGTTTGAGTTGGGAGGACGTTGGAGGGAGGAGTTACCGCAATATTTGAATTCGGCGGACAGACAGCAGTACAAGGAACACACAGCAGTACAAGTGCACAGCACCCACGTATCCTGCTTGGTACCCGCCGGGTAACATGGGGCTTGCTTTCGCAGACTTGAGCTTCCTGGACTGGGTTGGCTTCCTTCGACGAAGGGTTCTAAAGCTTGGCAGTCCGCTGTAGCATCATCATGATCATCATCAGCATCAAGGAGCAGTGCGTTGGCATATACCATGTATATTGCAGAAAGCTCAACCACACAACAACGACAACCGCCAAGAGCATGCGGTGTATGTAGTCGGTTGTTCGCCATCACCGGAGCTTGGAGTCTCTAGCTACCGTTATTTGCCGGGATACCGTGCCAGAGACGCCGAGAGAGTACAGCAGTAGTAGCGATAGCATGTACACGTATTAGGCCCGCCACGTCATGCCTCCCGTGGGGGTTTTAAAATCAGCTTCGGCCACCTCTGGGACCGGCCAGAACTGGTGTCTGGTTTCGTCTGGCCAGGCCATTTCCGATCGAAATACAGAAAATATTTTAAAGAATTCTGTTTTTTGGTCCTCGATAAGATTCGATAGGTCGGATCTGGCACGAAATTCCTCCTGAATCTCTCTACAAACCCTGTTTTGTTCTCCGATTTCGCCTCCCATAAGAGTCAGCTTAGCATTACGGGTATAATATGTGCCCGGTACATCATATCTCACCCACCAAATAAACTGAAGTCTTGAGATAAAAATAAGGGTCAAGACTCGACGAACAACTCGACCTACACCTATCATAGCACAGCACACGCCTCCCAGCTTCGCCACCAATTTTTCACGACACATGCTCAAGGCAGAGAGGCGCGCCATTATCTTTTCTTCTGAAGTTTCTCGCTTGAGGAACTAGCTTTTTACTATCAATATTACAAGAGTCATTACTAATAGTACTACCATTAATGTTACGGGGTAACATAGTAAATAGGACAAAATATTGTTGGTAAAAATACGGAAATATATAGGTTTTTGTGTATACCGTAGGTCCTATCTTGTTGTTTTTGTGTATACCGTAGGTCCTATCTTGTTGGCAAAAATACGGAAATATATAGGTTTTTGTGAATACCGTAGGTCCTATTTACTATGGTCCCCCGCAATAGTGAGTCACCCCAAAAACTGATTTGTAGAAAAAAGGAAAGTGCAACCCCCGATGAACAATCCCACGGTCTATTATAGGTGAAAAAAAGTGTTACCTGGTAGAGGGGATGCGAAAATGTCTTTTTAGTTACTTCCCTTTCCCGAAATAAACACCGAAGGTGGAGGATTTGAGGTAAGGTTTTGAAAAAAAGGGCAAAAAAGTACTTTAGCGAAGGTACGAATTTGACGAAATGTACGGTACGTTATTGCTCTCCATATGATTGGCTTATAAACACCGAGAATCTTCCACGCCTCCACGTACCATGCTGTTTGCTGTACACAACACGACAACCGGCGGGAGCAAAGAGGCTCGAGAGAGAGGCTCGAGAGATGTAGCTGGAGTATAGCGCGGACGAGCGGCGTTGGATTGTGCCAGCGGACCGCCGGCGACCCACTGCTACGGTACGCTCTCGCCCGCTTGGTGTCATGGAGGATGCGTCGTCCCGAAAGGACTCGTACTCGTGCTCTTCGTAGAGCGCGACAGCATGACGGCTCGTGTATCATTTCAATTCCACCCTACTACGGTAGCAGCAGCAGCAGCAGTGGCGGCGGCGGAGCGGAGCGCGCCGGCGCTGTGGCGCGCGTAGGCCGAGCGCAGCAGCAGCAGCAGCAGCAGCAGCAGCAGCAGCTGCAATCGAAAAATGCAAAAATGGCAGCTGGTGCTGATGTTGTTCATGATTGTTGCTCAATGATTGTTGCTCAAGCTGATGCTGCCCCTAGCTGCTGCTAGCGCTAGCTAGCTGCCAGCTGCCACTTGCTGTGTTGCTGCTTGCGGTCGTGGGATGGCAGTGGCGGCACTGCGGTCAACTCTGCCGCCGATACCGTTGCTGGGCTGCCGTTGCCACTCGCACGCTGTTTTTTTGTTTTTAGCTTTTTTTTTGGGTTTGTCGCGTTGCCCAACGTCCCCACTTCCCGCCTTAATTTCGGAGGCGTCGCCTGCAGGATCTGGTTTACCTCGTCCGCAAACACGCCAAGATCATGATGGGAAGGGAATTCAC
The DNA here is from genome assembly GCA_031763025.1 of Macrocystis pyrifera. Lineage (NCBI taxonomy): Eukaryota > Phaeophyceae > Laminariales > Laminariaceae > Macrocystis > Macrocystis pyrifera. Next base: position 7,935,916 of record JASSKH010000028.1, read on the forward strand.
TTCACTTGGCGGAAGGAAAGTAAATTTATGAAGATAATTTTTCGCAGACACTCTCATTTCGCAAAAAAAAAGGCGTTCCGACAATTTTGGGTTCAGAAGGGAGCCCCGTTATTCGGAAAATATTTCAGCTAAAAAAGTGTTGCTATACCCCCTATCGTAGTAGCACGTCTCCTAATGACTACCGGTAGCCGTCAGGCAACTTCATCCAACTCACAGCCTTTACAAAACCACCCACCGTCTTAGTGACGATCGCGATAACGTCGTCCGACAACCACTTCCAGAACCGCACGTCGGAGCCCGGAAGCACCTCATGTCGCCGGCGAGCTCTTTGGGTGACGCTGAACACCTTTGAGGAGGAGGAGGAGGAGGAGGAGGAGGAGGAGGAGGAGGAGAAAGATGATCAGAATCAGGCAGACAAGGCGAGGCTACATAGAAAAAGCGCGGAAGAAAAAAAATATATACACACAAACACAAACACAAACGTCATCATTTGGCTATGCTGAATGAATCCGTCAGACCATGCGTTGACAGCGCGCTCGCTGCCGGAGGGAGGACCGCTGTAGACGGCAGAGAGTTTCACACAGTATCTGCAAATAAACTCAACCTCTTCCCATTTCAAAAGAGTGCATCGGGTCAGAGACTGACCGCGGGAGCTCATGTCGAAATGTAAGGGCAAGGGGCCTGAGCAGCGGGGCAAGAGCAGGGGTAGCGCTCGCTCCTACCAACAAATATGATTTACAAAAAAAACTCCCAGTAACGACGCTGTACTCCTACTAATAGTAGCCGCAGGTCGATTACTGCATCTGATGGAATATCTACTCACATTGGAGGGAGGCAAGCAGGTAACATTCCCCCCCCCAACTGTACGTCAAACGCCCCTCTTCTACTCCAATCTTGGCGCGTCTCATAATTCCGTGATGGCAACAAACACTTATTGCGAGAGTGAAAAAACGCCAGATCGTCCCATCTAAGCGTGACGCGGACAATTCAACACACTTACTTAATGATAATAACAGTGTAGGGACCAGGAGAGGGAAAACGGGTCCGCAGGCGAAAGGTGAGGTATGCCCGGGGATCAAATCAGGCAGCCAGTCCTTCTCAACCAAAAAACCGACGACGTTCTTGCTTTGGCAAGGGGTCTGACAAACGGCACGCTCGACCTTCGTGCAACACGGGAGTAGGTAACCACAGCGGCTGCGCAGCACATTCAACGAGTGGGGAGCTGCGACGAACGCCGTGACAAGTTTTCGCAACACCAAAACGAGGAAGGATGCCTGCCTAAACAGAATACGGCAGGGATACAAAAACACATCGTCACAGCAAAAATCGCGAGCGAAAAAATGTGGAAACACCAAACAAACACCATCAGGCACACGTCGCCGCGAAGGCAACGTGCTTGGCCCTCGTACCACATAATACATTTTGTCAGGACATTTGTAATGCAAGAAACACCAAAACAATATGATATTTGGGGTTTTGTACGGTATTGTAAGGCGATTTTCCTTGGGCATGAAATCGCCAGTGCAGGTAGCTTCGACGCCTGCGCTTGTGAGAGATTTCCGAAATGTTCACTTTGTTCAATCGCTCCATGATACCCGAACCTCTGCTCAGCTACTGCATGCTCTACTGCATGCATCGCCGTCCTATGTCTCCCAACATCTGTGTGGCACGGACACTTATCAGAAGCCTCACCTGGATTCCGCTCTGCGAAAGCAAGGCGATGACCTGTTCATCCGATCTCGGGCTAAGCGTTGCACTCAGACAGGAGATGGGATACCTTCCCGGTGGAGTTGAGACCAGCAGTCAAGACAGGCCGGAAACAGCAGCAAAAAAATAGAGCGGCAGAAAAAACAGCAGCAAAACATTAGGGCCGCAACAAAGACAGCAGCGAACTAACAAGGGGCGCAAATGGCATGCATGCCCCACCATGCTTTCAGAGCGAAGCGCACGCTCTAGAGCGTAATGACGTCAACATCTCGGATGGGTCAGCTGGGTCCAGAAGGGGGGTGTACTCGATAGGAGAGATGTATTCGATCTCATGCATGGCCGTAGTCGTACAACCATAGACCCTCGAATCCCTACAATGCCGGGACGGAGCACGTCGGGTTTTTACCGACTAGGCGGACATTACTTGCACCAAGCGCGAAGCGCCATGAGGTGTCCGGCGAGTCGCATGAAAGGGTGAGCTGCATCCTACTAAGAACCGCCCGTGCGGCGGACTTTGTTGCATGTGGGTGGCAGCTTCAATGAGTCGATTTAATTCCGGTGTAGCTACTCCCAGAGACAGCAATGGGAGTACTATGCAACTCCCTCTTGGGTGCCTTACCAAAAACACTACGTGATATGACCATTCCCCTTGTGCGGAGTGTCCCGCACAAATGTTCCAACTCGACCACCAGCTGTGACCGACCGCCAGAAAGAACAGTGAAGAAAAAAAAGCCTGGTTGTCTACGTAGCTCAAGTAGTGAGCGGTACGTTTTACAGTGTCGTTGCCAACCGACGCCAACCCTATGGGGGGGGTGTCCAGGAGGGAGGGGGGAAATCAAACATAATGTTTGAAAAAAACGTACTATGGTGGTCATTGCGTGCCAGGCACCTGGTGTGTTTCAACGGAAAAGGACCATTTTCCGCACCGGGCTCAAGGCGACACCATATTATCGTAGACGATGCTCAACCGGCGTACGGTACATTTCGTGGCTTTCCGAAAACACCTATAAGCGGGGGTCTAGAAGACTCCTCAGAGAATCAAAACACAGTGGGAAACGCTTTGCCTACGTAGGACGAAACGAATGCGAGTATTTGTGGGACGAAATCGAACCAAAAATGCTAGTAAATCGAACCAAAAATGCTAGTATCGTTAAAGGCAGCCTCAATGGTAAGAAGCAAGTCATCTAAAAGCTGATTTGGGGGGCGCCTCGTATTAGAGCGCGTACGACACCAAGGACCCAAACAAATCGGTGCAGTCTGTCATAATCTAGCTTGGCTTAGCTTCCACTACTCTACCCGTAGTACCCGATTCGGGTGGATCGCATCACATAGCGCGTATGTACGATACCAAGCAGAGGTAAAAATCGCTACAGCAGTGTCGTCATAATATCCAGGCTTGGCTCTGGCCCTACCCCATCTGTGTGCCTCACCTCGTCGTGGTGCCTCCATTCCACAAGTCAACCACCGCAACGGTGGTAATATCTCCTCTGGACGATGGCGCGCTTGAAAACCTGGCGTTCGACCCCAGCATAGGCGACCTCGCATGCGCCGTCGCCGCCTCTGCTGCCGACAATACTGATACAGGCCCCGCTATGACGACAGTAGGGCCGCCAACCTCGACACGGATCGTATTTCCGCGAGTGGCCACCGCCGGCATTTCTGTACCCTCCGGTGCGTGGGTGTCCGGCGATGATAGTGTCAGTGTCGATGTCGGCTCGTCGCTTTGACCCGATTCCACGCTCGACGACACCGCGGTCGACAAAGGCGCCGACGCAACACTGCCGCCGTGGACACCGCCACCGTTCGCGCCGACGGCGCAGCTAGTTTCCGCTTGTCTCTCGGAGCCGACAGCAGCCGGAGGAGACGCATCTGTCGATTCTGCCGCGCCCGTAAGCACCGTGGTAGCGCCCGCACGCTCGGTTGAGTCAGCGGCCGTTGCTACGCTGCCTTCGTCCCCGCTGTGTCGCCTGCTTCCCGCGATGATGTCGTCACCGCCACCGCCACCGCCACCACTTGACGCCGAAGCCCCTTGCAACACCTTCTCTTCGTTAGTTTCGGAAACGACTGCCTCATCGAGCTCGTTCGGTTGTCCTCCAGCAGACGCGGTCTTCCCCCCAACAATGGCATGAGCGATTAGCGACAACGGGTCCGACCCTTGCTCCCGCACCTTGGGGCTCTCCTTTTCTGAGCGTGAGTGGTCCGAACCGGGGCCTGACACACCTGCGATTATGGTGCCGGTCTTCGCAATATCGCCGCCGCTCTCGCCATCATCATCCGCAGCAGCAGGTTGTTGCTGCCCTGTGCTCGCCACGTGAATGCTCGTATTGGTGTCGCCAGCACTCGGTGCTTGCTGTCCGTCGGTGGTCGTCTCCCCTCCGTTCCGTTTCTTGGTTTGTTTTGCGGCCGCTTGCCCCCCGGGAAGGCTCTCGGCCGACACAACAGTAGGAACCTCAGAGACCGCGCGGTTCGATTCCACAATAACAGAGTCCTGTCCGTCGAAGGGTACGGTTGTTCGTGGCTCTTCGGCAGGCCGCTTGCTCTCGAACGCCTCCGAGATCGAGGTTTCTGCTTCCAGCGCGAACGCATCGCTCCCCTCCGATACTATCGCCCCTTGCGCGCCCGACACAGTCCCGTCCGTATCGTTTCCCCCGCAGCCTCTTGAATGAGCGCACCAGCAGAACTTACCGATACCACCGAGTCGTTGCCGCCGACGGGCTGCCCTCCTTCCTCCCACTGCGACGTATAGTATCTCCCAGCACCCACTTGTGCTGGCGCCGCCGCTGTTGCGGTCGCTGTTGTTACTGTTGCAGACGCCGCAAGCGGGTCGTCTCCGAACGTAGCCCACGAGCACGGTGAAGGTGTCGCGACCGATGACACTTCGGAATTTGTCGGCGACGCCAGCGCCGCAGCAGAGACAGGGTAGCCGGAAAAGTGCCCTCCTCCTCCTTTTCCTCCTCCTCTTTTTCCTCCTGCCCCCCCCCCCTCTCCTCCTCCTCGTGCTCCCCGTCTTTCTCCCCGTCCTCCTTCTCCTCCTTTTTTTCCTCCTGGCCCTTCCCCTCCTTCCTTTTCTTCACCAAAGGCCGACCAATTCGCGGGAGCTGTCGGCAAGACTCCTCCTCCCCGCCCTCCTCCCTCTCGTGCTTCCTTTTCTTCGCCAAACGCCGACCAATTTCCGGGAGTTATCGGCAAGACCGCAGGCGTTATTGGGGTGGATGTTGTCCCCGCAGTTTCCCCCCCTCCTCCTCCCCCTCCCTCAGGAAAGGACGCAAAACCAGACGTCGCCATCGATTCTGCCGCTTCTTTAGCTGCTGCTGCTCCTGCTCCTGCTGCTGGCGGCGATGCGCCCGTCGACACCGCCGTTTGTTGCTGCGGAGACGACGTCGGCGCCGTCGTTGTCACCTTCTTGTTGAACGCAGCAGCCACCGCGTCTTCAATACCTATCTGGGTCGCAGCAGCCCCGGCTATGCCGCCGCCGCCGCTGTTGCTTGGCGTCGACGAAAACGACGCGAACGAAGAAAAGGACATCGGGGAACCGGCAGCAGAAGGGGTGGAGAGAGCCGTTCGAGCCGATGACGGCGGTCGCGAAATCCTCGGAGTCGTTCCCGTTGATGCTGAGGGTAGACGCCTGGCGGCCATTTCCGCCTTCCTTGGGTCTCGGCTGCGAGTTTTTTTATCGGGTTCATGGAGGTGCGATACAAAACGACTACGTAAAGCGCACAAAAGAGGGGGACACGATGTCGGGATAAAACTCACCGACCTACAGCATACATGTATACGTATGTTTGTCAAATTTCGTACTTTTGCCAACTTCCCTCTTCGTACAAAGCACACTTCGGCAAAACACCAAATGCTGGGACACAGAAGCCCGGCCGGACACATTGGTCGAGGTCTCGGCGCGATCCGTGCACTCTGGAGCGCGTGGCGGGCGCTTTTTTGTCCGGCGGGAGTGGATAAGACGATTTCCCTGGTTTCAGTACGAGAGGCCTTATTTTGTACGTACGTACCTCTGAAATGTCGTCATATTTTGGGTTTTCGTGTACCGGCACCATTTTTTTTGCGTCTGAACATAACACACAACACAGACAACAGATAATTCAATACAGCAGCAGAGCAGAGAGCGTGGTTAACCCCAGCTGCATGCTACACTACAACCGTGTTGTCCAGCAGCAGCAGCAGCACGGTGAGCAGCCACGGGCACGTGTGGCAGGTCTACATGCGCGTAGGTCTCCGCTGTATTGCCGTGGCTAGTTGTTTTTTTCTGACCCTGAGATCGATCATCCCGCACCAACACACCTCTCTTTCTCTGACGCTTTGCGCGATCGTGCGATCGTACAACATGTTGGGGCTGTTGCACACAGCAGTGTGACCCCGGCAACAGATATCAACACCAGCAGCGCAGAGAGCGTGCTGACTGCCAGGTAACTACATCATCAACAGTCAGCAACACCATGCACGTGTGGTAGAGCCGCGCTGTACGGTGGATGGTAGATCAGAGCCTGCCTGTGCTTGCTGTGTACCGTGGTAACAAAGATGTCAGCAGACATTATTTTTAGCCCATGACGGAAAGCACAACTTTGCCCTGACATGCCTCGACTAACACCAAAATACTACTACGTAGGTTTTAGTATAGAAGACTCCGCCCTACACCCTTGACAGTTTACGTTTTTTGCCTTGATTGACATGTCTCTTGACATCTTTGGTGTGTGACGGGACAAATTGATTTCTACTGCTGCTGGTGTGCTCTTCTTCTGCTTGCTATAAGTAGACAGCACAGCAACAGTGAAGCAGTGCTGCGATGCTCGCAGTAGCTGAGAGGCCAGCAGTCAGCAAGCATGTACCTACGAGTACCTGTTGCTCGTTGCTGTTATCGTGTTGGCCGCTACGCACCAGGCACACAGCTACTTGCTCAGCTTGCTGCAGTCTGCACGTATTTTTGAATATTTTTTTCTTGGCAAGAAGTGGAACCGATTCCTCCCCCCCGTGTTCTCATACCACCAGGTAAGTAACATGTCATGTACACTACAGGCAGTACGTCGTTCGCACAATTATCGTACGACGAAGCACTGACTGCTGTTTACCCTACTACTGTTGAAGCTGTACACTACCCGGCTTTTCCTACAGGGAACACAACTAATATTAATAGTAGTATAGCAGTGTGATTATTGCAGTCAACCGAAAGGGTACATTTTATAGTATGGGCAAGCCTGAGATTCTTTTTGGGGCGCCATCTTGAAACAACCTTGAGCATAGGCTATTATATAGGATTTAGTGCAGAGTTCACCACTGAGCCGTTTTCGTAACCCAATTTTCTTAGCGTTCTCCAAAAAGTGAGCAATATGTTCTTATTGGGCACTTTCATATTGGCGGGCCTATACTGTAGCAGTACCCGTCCTACCGGCACCCTCTTTTTTTATAACACAAGTAGTGATCCCACACTATTTCCACAAACAGCAGTACAGCAGTTCTGTCCTCAAAACATATATGTGTGTTCTTCACATTATTAATAATAATGATGGGTGGGACGTAGGTATTAATAGTTCTAAACAGGTGTGCAGGTATTTCGTCCGAGTATTATTTCGTTCTTGCGCCACTCCCCTAGTAGGCACTTCCCGGAGGGGAAACCTTGTATAATGTATCCTTCCATGTATCCTTCCATGAGGTCCTATATACAATCCGTATCACGCGCTTATCTGAGTACCACATGCAACTCTTGAAAAAAATTTATGAGCGATTCCGACCTAAATTCTCGATTCTTTCCACAGCTGAGGTGACTTCCATGAATACCACTGTGTGCGGGAAAATGATGACAGTTTACACACCAACATGAAGATGTTTGTACACCAATATGAAGACCAAGCGGCTCATATATTTACCTCAGAGTGGTATAGAAATAATAAAAAATACTGACTCCACACCTACCCCTTCCTTCACCAGGTGTACCCGAGGATGCATTATGTCTGTTTTATCTGGAGAAGAAGTGGTTGTGTGATAGAAATAAAATCAAAGGGTCTCGATCCCAGCCCGCCCGCGCGCCCGCCCACCCACCTCGTCCTCCTCGCGCTTTCCCTAGCCCATAAAGAGAAGGGTGCCGAGATTCCAACTCACCTTGACCCCATCGGAGTTAGCGTCCGTGCTCCCGGGCGCGTAATGCGGCGGTCTTGAGGCCGGGTTGCGGACCCACCTGTCCCCGGTGGTGTCAAAATATCTCCTCTCGTAATCTTGAGATCTCCAGGAGGAGGGGCCAGACCTAGACCCCCACCGCGCCTGTTCAACATGGCGACGAAAGGGCGAAACATGTGACCGAAAAAAATACTTGAAACGTCAAGTGCATACCGGTAGACGAACCGCAAACGGTGTCTGCACGAAACCCTCGTGAAGGATTCGAGCCTAAGAACCGCAAAAGGGTGTCTGCAGGAAATCATTTTGCGGTGGGGTCTGGAATACTTCGTTTTTCTCTTGACCGACGACGACAAGTACCGACGGAACTACTACTACGGTGGTAGATATGTAACCGCAACAAAAAATACCTAAAACATCGAAACGCAAGATCCGTCAAACAACCGGCGTCTGCACGAAAATCGTCCGCGATTACGAATCTGCAAAATGTTTTTCTTTCTTTCTTTTGATGGATGGGCGACGATAGTGCTGACAAGACGGAAACTACTGCTGTGGCCAGAAGTAGAGCCTGCAGGAACCTGGACATCAACATCAATACCCAACATCGACATCAATATCAACATCAATACCAGCATCAACATCAGCATCAACACCAACGCCAACAAAAACAAGACGGAACTACTACTCGTCAGACCTGAAGTCGTGAAAGCCCAACTGTACTATTTGAGAACAACACCGCAGGAGCCTCCAACCTTGGTCTCGTCGACGACCCGGGGGCAGAGCCAGGTGGTGGAGCAAGCCGTCCAGACATCTGGCCTGCAGCTCCTCCGGGGTTGGAAGCTAAAATCTTGGACCTAGACACGGCGCGGATGATGAGCCTTGCTTTCTTTGCCTCAGCGAGGGAGAGGGAGTTATCCTTCCAGTCCTGAAAAAAAAAGGAAAAAGTGTGTGATCGAAATATCAAAATACGATACAAGAAAAAAAAAAAAAAAAAAAGAGCAACGTAATCAGTGCGTAGCATGTATGATAACAGGTACCAAGTACGGATCATCGTAGTTTCAATGTGACCTGAGGAAATGATCTGGAAATTGTCCATGTCTCTCGAACGAGCACCGAGGAAGGTCTGATGTCTGGAGACAGCGATAACAACAGGAGGAAGGACAGGAAGGGCAGTGTCATCATTCGTGATCAGCTCCCTGGTTACAAGAAACCATTCTGACCGGAAACATAAGGTACATTTAGAGGGCTGTAAACCGTGAAAATGTACATGCCGTATATTTTTACGACCAGACTGATACGCACAACTGCCTCAACAGATACCACGTACGAAGTACATATAAATATACAAGGCGTTTCGCTCCGCGGGCAGCCTACGCCGCCGCTACGCTCGCTCAGGAAGGAAAAGTACATCAAATTATGCGAAGCGGACAGAGGTCCATAATTGAATATAGTTTTTTTATATTGTAGTTGCAAACTGGCGACTTGATAATGCCAAGAGTCCCACCGCCATGCTTCATTCATTCAGGAGAAGACAGCTCGGACGCCACATACGCTTCGCGACGCGGGCGGTTCCGCCCGCTACGCTCGCTCACATGCCGTACGTACGTACATACCCCAGGTAGGGTACTTATTTTCTTCTTTTGATACACTGCTGTATGTACGAAAGAGAAAGCACAGCACGGCACAAAAAAAAAATCCGTCCCCTCATGTATTAATTTTCTGCCTGATTGGAATACCTTGCACCGGTCAAAAAAGAAAAAAATCGAACAGCAGAGCTTCCCTCTCAGCCTCGTACGCCGCCTGCCCCTCTCGCGACCACCTCGCCACCGATTCGGTCCGGGTAATGCTTTCCTCCCTCTGTGCCACAGTGATCCCCGTCGCCCGGCTCGCGTGAAGCCCGGTGCTCACCGTGACCCTCGTTCGCCAGCTCGACATTGTTGGTGCTCAGACTGCGTAGCTCTCTCTTTGAACTTCAGCTTGGTCGCCAAAACAAGCACCGCTTGAATATTATAGTGCAATCCGGAACTACTCTTATAGACTCGCACATACTCAACCCAAAATCACAAATGGAGGCCAGACAGAGCCCATTCATGCTTCTCTCGTGTCTCGAAGCACACGCAACGCCTAGGCCCGAAAGCGGCGACTGCGCTCCTTGCAACCCCCCCTCTCTCTACCCGTCAGCACCCGCTGACACCCGCGACGGCGCCGAGCCCGCCCGCGGTGCCGTGCTCCGAGTGTACGCACGCACACGAAACGAAAGAAGAAAAAAGGAAGAAAGAACCGAAAGTGCCAAGAGAAATGGAGAAAACAAAGAACCGCTGGAAAGGTCCGGCAAGTAATAAAAGGAGGCGATTTCCAAGTGAGAGCTCTGAGAGGCCAGGGATGTACCAACGGAGCACGCTCAGCGAGTGAGATATCTGCAAGTAGTTCTGTATACAATCCTTTATATATATACAATCCTTCGCGACGGCTGAGAGCGAAGCATTCGCTTCCGATTCCGAGCATTTGGTGCTGAATTTAGGCTGGATTCCAGACGCCTTCGCTTTCCTGGCTTCGCGCTTGTTTTTTCGACCGCTGTCCTCGAAGGTCGCGCTCGCCGGCCTCCGACGGGTCTTCTCCCGTGCGCTCATCTCGGAGTCTCGCGCCACTGAAGAGCACAGCGACCCCGAACTCGAAGGATCTTTCTGGGGCGAGGAGACACGGAGGTTCTACTTTTTTCGGTCTTGGAGATTAGTGTCGCTGTTGTTGCTCCGCGAAGAGCTTATCGTGACACACTCGATCTTATAGTTTTTTCTCGCCGAGATTCGATCTCTCGGCCTTGCTGATGCTATCGCTTTCTCCCGACTCCCTTGCTATGCGGGCCGCCATCGGCCTGTTCGACCTCCTCGGTCTTGCCTTACTGGGTGGTTGCCTTCCCTTGCCCCTCCCTCTCTCTTCGCGGGTCGACGTCGGGCGCCTTCCCGGTATAATTCGGCAAGTCATTTTTTTTCGCGGGTCGAATTGAATGAAGGTTGTTGGATAGAAGCATTCGGCCGAGTGTTGTGAGTTCTATTAAAAAAAAAACACCCAATGCATCGAAGGATATCATACACGTGGGCGTACATGCTTGGATTGTCTACTGCTGCAAGGTCTGATCTCTGGAGGCACATTGAGATACGAGTACTACTACAGCAGCAGCAGTATAGGAGTTCAGAGGCATTCTACAAATGTGTACAAAGAAAAACCAAATATCCAGAACAAACGCGCCCGATGAGCGTGTCTGACGTATCACGCAGCTTCCAAAGTTGAGTTTGACCACTCAATCGGTTGTACTCACAGCAGACGTTTTTTAGTTCGAAAAAAAATAATATCCAAACTCCAGGTATCTACTAAAGAAGTGGGAGATATGGTCCCGCTTTAAAGATACGATCCTTCGTACTAGGAATAAGACACGAAAGATGTTCGCCATTTTCTGGTGAAAAACGCGTCAAGTTGTTTCGGCGAGAACTACTGGAGGTAATCGAGGGTTAGAGACTGCTTGCTCTCACTGAGAGTACTCGCAGTATGTCGGGGTTCTGTGCTTCTGTGGATACTGCTGCGTTCGGGGTTCACACTGAGTATACTGCGCGGTTGTTCTGTACATCACCGATCGACATCAGGTATCATCAGGTATCAGGTGTTCGATACTGCTCATACTCGTAGCATCTCGGGTTATTTACTGCGCTTGCTGCCTGTACGCATGATTGGGTATTTCATGGTGCGATAATGCGCGTAAAAAACGCGTCGTACTCGAATTAATTTGGGCGGATACTGCAAGTTGTTGTCTGATGCGATGCTGCTACTGCTGCTGCTGCTGGTGTGCTGCTGCTGGTGTTGCGGCTGCGGCTGAACAGCAGCAGCAGCAGCAGCAACAGCAACCAACCGCAGCAGCAGCGATGCCTGCTACTACTGCTGGTGCTGGTGCTCCTGCTGCTGCTGTTTTCGCTGTTGTGCTGCTGCTGCTGCTGCTGCTGCTGTTGCTTTCATGTGAGGGAGAGGCCATCTCTCTTGCACAAGCGCCGTTGGCAGTAGGTACTTCTCGCTGTAGATAGGCGTGATACTTCGGCGTGGGTATTCGGCACTTGGCAGCTGGGCAGATAAAGGGAGGCAACATCACAGTACACAAAATCCAAGTAAAATGGCGATCCAATGGATGGGCTCAAAATTGGCACAAATAATGGAACCATCGATGCTATCGAAATGTGTCGGAATCGCAACGAGGTCACTTCTGCCTTTCGCTCCCGAAACCTCGTAAGGTTTACGAGTTGGTCCCGAAAATCTTGAGAGTATTGAAGGACGCCGCGAACCACACGCTCTACACCGGCCCTTCCGACAGACTCGGCTGCTGCTATCGCGTCGGCCCCGGTCCCGGCGTCGCCCGTGGATGCTCTGCGTCCCAACTCGGACCGGGCGTCGGCGACCTGGGTCGACCCTTCCACGCCTCTGGAACAGCTGCCCTGTTTCAAACAAGGGGCCTTGGGAGCGGGCGCGGTGCTGGACCTTACCCGTGTTTTCCTAGCAACGGACAGTAGCTGCGCGGTGGGCTCGCGGCATGAGGTTGCGTGCGCGCTCGGCTGGGTGGCGTCCAAGGTGCCTCCTCGTCCGGGTTCCGAGACATGGTCCCAAGTACTGGAGGCCGCGGAAAGGAAGGCCACTACCGTTCGGGCCGGAGCCTCCCGGGCGTACCGCGAGGTGGAACCTACGAGACTAATGGTTTGGCACATCATAGACCTGCTCCGGTCCTCGAGGATCCTCCTGGAGCCGGAGCACTGTGTCCTGCTCCACGGAGCCACGGAGCATTCGAGGGAGGCGCTGCGCGTCAGCCAGGAGTCGGGGCGGGGGCTGCGGGAACGGAGGGGCTGGTGGCTCCAATCGAGACGGTCGCGATCGCCGGTGGGGCGAACGCTGGTGGGAGCGCCTCGGCTGGAGCGAGCTCGTGTGGGGCTGGCGGAGCTGGTCTGCGTGGAGCCGCCAGCCCCATACGAGCTCGCTCCAACCGAGGCGCTCCCACCAGCGTTCGCCCCATTCGCGATCGCGACCGTCTCGATTGGAGCCACCAGCCCCTCCGTTCCCGCAGCCTCCGCCTCGACTCCTGGCTGACGCGCAGCGCCTCCCTCGAATGCTCCGTGGCTCCGTGGAGCAGGACACAGTGCTCCGGCTCCAGGAGGATCCTCGAGGACCGGAGCAGGTCTGTGATGTCCCAAACCATGACTAGAAACTCCGTTGGCCGGCGGGTGATCCGCTTGACTCAAGTTAATATGATGTTATTTTGCTCTTACGTATGAGCGCGCGCCTTTGGAGTTCTCACATTCGCCTTCGATACTCTAGCGCGACTTGTTTCGTTTTCCACTATTGTACAATTGTACTGAGACACCCACACAACTCGTTATCCATAACTTCTGATACTGTATTAACATCCATGTAGATACGCACAGAGTTGCGTTGCCGGTGTCTGTGCAATCGTCATATTTTCTCGACGACTCGCCTGGATACACAGCTTCGCTTCGACGCATGCTAACAAAGATAGATTTACTTACGTACCAAGGGTGGCAGAATTCAGCCCCCACGTTGAACCGATCACCTCACCAATGTGCACACGCACGTTTTCGCGAGGTTTCTCTTTGCGCTACACAATATTCCGTGTAGTTATATATAGGTATTATCCCCTCCTCTCCTCCACGGTGCGCTGTAGGTGGTCGCCGACGGTTGGCTCCAACGCCTCGATCGACGCCACGCACACGTGTGGCCAGTCTTTCTCCCCACGCCCCCCCTAGACGCCGACGCATGTGCGTGGGCGCGCACGGGAGCTCTGCCCGCCTCGGGAATGTGGCCGTCCGTGGCGGACGTCACTCGTGACCCCATGCAGGGTCTGCTACGGCGTATGCCGTGGGATGCTCCGATATGGAATGCGGGGGGGGATGGGGACCAGTTCGTGCCGGGCTTCGTGCGTCGGCATGTAGACTTCTGGCACGACATATCCTCAAAGAGAACCCGCTCCGAGACACACTGGTGTTGAATTTACGTGATGAAGCGGACCTTCACGATCTTCTCCTAAGGGAATACCGGGGCCCGTCGAGCGCCTGCCCATATGACGTCGGCCGATTTCCCGGAGCGGTGTTCCAAAACCGTGTCCGGCCAATGTTCACCAGTTTTGTGGACGACGCGGTACGAGTCCTCGTAGATCGTGGGTGTGTGTCGTCAAATGGGCCGACGTCCGAGCCCCCGGGGGCCGCAGCGGCCCCGCTTGGTTATGGCGTTGTTGGTCGAGGAGACGAAACCGCGCCTACTTTACGACGCGAGGTCGTTAAACAAGCGGTGCAAGAAGGTCTATTTTTCGATGAATACGGTGGCGCGGGTGGCTAACGTCGCTTCGCAGGGGTTGTTACATGACTTCGCTGGATGGCTCATCCGCCTTTCACCACATTCTTCTGCGCCCCTCCGCTTGGCCGCTGTTTGATTTCTCGTACGGTGGCATTGATAACTGCTGGCACGTTTAGCCTTTCGGATTCAATTTGAGTCCATGGTGCTACCATACCCTCAGCGAGGCGAAAGCAGCCTACCTTCGCTCCTAAGGGATCTCGGCGTTAGCTTACCTCGACGACTCGTGGTTGGGTAACTTCCTCACCTCCCACGGTCAGACTGCGCGTGAGCAATGGCTGGCAGCGGGTGAGGCGATACACGTAGCGATGTAGGTGTCGTTCCTGCGCGGTCAGTTCCTGTCGGCCAAGAAGTGCGACTTCCGGCCGACTAGGCTGCAGCAATATCTCGGTATGCTGTGCGACTCTGGCACCGCCACCTTCTGAGTCCCACAGGATAAGCTAGATAAGCTGCAGCAGATGCTGCGAGCAGTCCTAGACGCAGGATGTCTGTCCTTCCGTACGCTGCAGCGTATCGCGGGCAATAGCATGAGCATGACGGTGGCTATTCGGCCGGCATCGCTGTAGACGCACGCCATGTTTGCGGTGCTCGCTGAGCTAGAGAAGTCAGCTTTGTGCATTGTCGACCTTACGCAAGACTCCAGGACCCACCTTCTAGGCGAATTCAAGCTGTGGCTTAACTTGTCGGCTACCTCGCAAAAGTGGCCGTGGCAGCGGGCGCGATACTTCGTGCCAGCCTTGACGAAAGGAGCGTCGGATGCGTCATCGGTCGCATGGGGGGGTGCCTCGAGCACCTTCCCCGCGGGGGGGGGGGGGGGTGTTCCCGCCAGACTGGTTGTCAAAGCATATCAACCAGAAGATGTATGGCCTCTACCATCTTCTTCGACAATTGTGCACGCGACACCCGGACGTGTTGCGGCGAGCACAAGTGCACATAATCGTGGACAACCAGTCAGTAGAGGGTGCTTTTAACCGTGGGCATGCGAAGAACCGCGATACGCACGCGTTGCTGGTGCAGTTGTTCGAGTTTCAAGTGGAGTACGGCTCCATGTTATCGTTGAAGTGGATCCCGACTGCGGAGAACGAAGTCGCAGATGCCATTTCGCGACCGTCACGAGACGCTATCATCCGCATAGCGCCGGCATTGTCTAAAGCGGTCTGGGACGAGATAGGCCCGTTTGACGTCGACTTCATGGCATGCACGGCGTCGGTGCTGCGCTCTCCATTAACCGGGGAGGCACTGCCTTTTTTCTCTCAGTACGACTGTGCTGGTTCGGCGGGGACCGACGTGTTGGCGCACGACGTTTCGATCGTTCCGGGCACCAGAGTCCCGGCCTTCGGGTATTGTTTCCCACCCCCACTCATGGCAGGACATTGCGCAAAATTTGGCGGAATGCGAGGGCCGCGCGGTTGCCCTTTTGCCTGATGTTAAGGCCTATTGGTTCCCTTTGGTGCAGCTCGCCACAGTAAGGTCGATCGAGGTGGCCGCCGTGGCTGCGGAAGGGTGCTTTCAGTGGCCCAGTCCAGATGGTGGCCTCAAGAATTGGCGGTACCCTCGCTGGGGGAGGATAGCGCACGAGTTAGACTTCCGTACCAAGGGGTAGCGATTACCTATGTTTCGGCAGCCATTGCGCAATGGCGGGCATCCATTGCATATTAGCGTTCATATATTTAGCGGTTTCGAACGCTCACCGAAATTTAGGGTCCCCTTTCTTTTGGTGTTCTCTTTCAAACAGAACGACGCTAGCGGGAGCCACCGTCAGGGTGGGGCATCTCTCAGAGCTGCAACGGCCCGGGACTTGGTTCGGTTTGCGTTTTGTTCCATTTGTCAGGAAGAAAACGTTGCACAGTTTCGTTTCTGCTGGAAATGCGGCGCTAAGCTGGTTCGATCATTGCCGGCCCCGCGGGATCCGGAGCGGGTGCCTGTCGTCGTGGATGTTGACAAGATGCAAGCACGTCGACGCCAAGTATTGGCGGCGATGGAGGGGCGCCCCGGGCAAGTACGGAAAAGCAGGGTGGCCGACGAGTTCGACGCGTTTGTTCTCGTTGTTTCGGCCGCGTCTCGCGGTTGGCAAACAGCTACTCCGGACGATGTCTTTAATTTCCTCTTCGTCCTTGACATGCAAGGGAAAGGCACCAAGACGGTGCACGAACCATCTTGCTCCGCTGTGGGCCATTTGGGCGACGATGTGTGCTTGGCGGGGCCTTCGTGTGCTAAACGGTACGCGGCCGAGTCTATTCGAAAAGGTTTTTGTCTTGAAGCTGAAAATGGAGATGAAAGAAAACTGGAAAGGAGGAGAATGTGACCCCGTCCGCGGGTAGGAAATCCGTGCTCGAGCCCGTAGGTAGATTCGTACCTTACCTTCGTATCTGAGGAACAGAAGCAGGTCGGGGTTCAGGTCAATCAGGCCGCGTCGATGTTGGAACACACACTCATAGATCTGCTAAGCGACATGCGGTCGCGCGCACAGGTGGTCAGCTCTCTGGCGGACCGTATTTCTCTGACTCGGGATATCGCCTTGTATTCTTTGGCTTTCTATTCGATGCGCAGGTACAATGGGGTCGCACATCTTGAAGCTCCCAGCGTCTAAGGGTTTGGTCTTCAACTTTCAGTTAGGCAAGACGCTTCGGACCTTTAGTGAGGCTGCGGTAGTGTTAACAGACCGGGACTGCCCGGCGATTTGCGCCTTTCGGGCGGTTACGGTGTACATCTCTGCCGCACAGCGGATTGGGTGGGACTTAAACCACCGGGCACCTCTTCCCCGTTGCTACGGTAGAAGGTGGCCGGGGCTGTCTCTCTCTCCGCAGCCCGTATGACGGCTGCAAAGCTATCTGCGGATGGCAGACCTACCGAATCACTTCACGATGCACTACTTTCGAGTGGGAGGCTCGCTCAGCTAATCCCTTGCCGGGACGGCTGGGGACGAGATCATGAAAATTGGTGGCTGGAAGGCAGAGTCAGTTGCGAAGTACTACATCGGGGCTGCCTCGAGTGGACGAATGTGGGGTAGCAAGAAGAAACGTGGCCAGAGTTTACGTGGATGCTTGCGAGCTACCACTGTCGCCAGAGTTCAGAAAGGACTTTGCGGCGTGTGCAGGAAAGGACTGAGTTAGTGTTAAAGAAGTTTGGGTGAGACAACTCTGCCCCGGACCAGTGGTCAACTACAAACGCAATCTAAAAGAAGCGCAACGAACTACGGGCGGGACCACAAGCCGGTGCAGGAGGCCTCATCCAACCCAATACTTACATTAAATGATCCACGGTAGAGAGACAGTAATAATACAGTATGCTTGGCCTCGTATACCCACATCATTTACAGGTACTATCCCCGCGCAGAGTATGTAATACGTTACTCTACTCAACGCGGAGGGAAGTACCAGACGAGACCTCCTGCCCGGCGCAGGAGGCATCATCCCATCCAATACTTACATTAAATGATCCAGGATGGAGAGACAGAATACTACGGTGATCTCAGTTCTGAGAAACGTCAGAAACCTCTCAGAACTGCTGATTTCTGCCCCCTCCAGGAACAGAGATCGAAAGTATCGATGATTTCCTGGCCATAATAGACGGTTCTGACTTTTGGGATTCAGATATCGCTGAAAGAGCCAGAAACAACGTCGCAAAAAAAAAAGCCATCCAAGAAAGTCGGTCTACGATGCGAGTGAGATAGACACAAAAAGTGAGAACTGAAACTCGGCATTGCCTCTTTCCTGATCCTGTTCTTATAAGATCGAATGGGGTATTTATGTTTGACTGAATCACAAATTGGCACTGAGGTATATTTTCCTATCCGGAGCGTGGGTGCCGGCAGGCACCCACGCGGAGCCCTTGTATTTTATGTCATAGAATAGGACGCGCCGAGGTATTAAGTCAACTAGCACAACATGTGAGACGCAAGCAACACAACCTACTGGCACAGACAAATGAGGCGCAGGCACAGCTTGATTTCTGACACGCGGACGGACGGGCTTGACGTGCACTAGACCGGAAATAGACAGCTCAGTCAAAACGTCGAGAAATATATACAACGATAGCAACACCAATACAACAACAACTGCACCACCACCACCAACACCACAACCAACGACAACAGAAACACCGCCACACAGCACTAAACAGCAGCAGCAGTACACGCCTCCCCTCGCCTGCAAAGCTTCCTCGTCGCGAAGCATAGCCCACACTCTCGCCTCCGTCAGCTTCCAGCCCAGAAGATCAGGACCGAGAACCATCCACGTCTCCGCGAGGGAGAACTGCCGGACCTGAGAGGACGACGGACGAGAGCCCGCGAAAAAAGAATGGACATGGAAGCTGCAATACTACTATTTGCAACCCACCCTCTCTGTATTCCACGTGTGGCAAAGTGGGGCTGGCACGCTCTGCATCGCGCGACTATACAGACACACAAGCAGACAGACTCACGTTTTCCGGTGCGATGCAAAATGTAGGTACGCGGGTAGTTCACGAATTCTACGTCCTCGTGAGGCTGTGGCCGCTGATTGTGTGCTTGACGTGTTCGGATAATTTAGATGGTTGTTTGGTTGACGGATTGATTGATTCGTGGGTTGGTTGGTGGCGGGGTTGGTGGCTTGATAATTGCCTTCGATTGCAGTGGTGCTGTTCACCACAAGCCGGTTGCCTACAAGCACATGAAGACATTTTGATCGGTCGACCAGTTGTAACCGAACGACCGATACCATACCGACACCATTCGACCAATGAAAATATTACGGTGCCGATTTTTAACCTGAGATGCCACCCTTCTCTTGTAAATACCACCCTCAGTGATTAAAAAAAAAGCAGAACGCGAAATACTCATCCCCTTGGGTGATTCTCCTACATCCAACACACGGTCGACTGATATCGGTTGTGGAGTAAAGTGACTGATGACAAGCCATTCGATCGGTACAACGATTAATCGTACAGTACTTGATTGTCAATCAGTTCGAAATCAGTGGCTCGACAAAATAAATCGTTCTACTTCAGTGTGACGATTCACATATCAATAGTTGACCGTCCGTCGTTTTAGTCGTTGCGATCGACAACTCCAACTCCGGTTTTGACTTTGAGCATATACGTATGCCGCTGACCTTGTTAAACCTGCAGACTCCAGATCCCACCCTGTGGCCGTCCAAAAACAGCTTGATTTCAGCCGAGCTCTCGTCCCGAGAGGTGTCCATTGACACCGCGACATGCGTCCACCTGTCCCACGAAAATGCCCCAGCCTGTCGACCATAGGGGGAGGATGTGCGGTTGGTGGCTGCGGCATGCAGTGGCTCTCTCTCTCTCTCGCGCGGCATACCCTAAAGTAGGCGCTCAGCGATTCCCCGGCTCAAGGGCTATACACCCCGGCACACAACTTTTACCACTCTGTCGCTAAAACTAAGGTGTGTTTTTATTCAATATTTACACACAAACGGTCCATGTTTTTAAGAGTGGCACGTATACAGATATGGCAGAAAAGGCGAAAGCATCATTCAGATAATTTTTTCTACGCACCAAAACAGTTTTTTCCCCCAGATTTATATTCAGCCGTCTATTATTTTTCCTAGGCACTCACTGGCGACTGAGGGAAGTGACAGAGAGAAAGAAACGCATGACGAAAAAACGCATCTCAGCAGGGCTCTGTTAACGAGTACCTGGTACGTAGTATTATACACTGATAGCGTTACCGTACACGTACACATGACTACAGGGCAACAATGTACACGACGAGCAGTCCATCTGCCAACCTCTGTGCAAAAAACCACGCACTACTACCCAGCTCTCTGCCCGGAAAGATAAAAACACGGCCCCGATGGCGTCGACCGAACGCTCACCTCGGAGTAGACAGCCGCCTTCAGAGCGCCTATTTTGGCGCTGGTGCTGGTGCTGGTGCTGGTGGTGCTGCTGCTGCCACTACCCTCTTTTTCTTTGGCGCCAGCGTTGACGTATCCTGGTCCTAGATCACGCCGGCCTCCCGGTCCCGGGATAAACGCAAGCTGCGTTTCGGCGCATAACGTGTTGGAATGATGCGTGTCAAGGCTCTTCAGCAGAGGAAACAAACTCGTAATCTCGCCGCACATTTGTCGTTCTTATCCGTTATCCAACGTAAGATATTCAGCATACTCCGGGGCGTACGTGATGACTGCACGTCAACTATAGACATATAAGGCCCTCGAACACCAAAGTTCAGCACAACGGTGGGGACGGGCGGTAAACTAACGATTTTCCTTCGCATTTGGTGGGGCCCCTGGATCAAAACGCCTTACCTGTTACACCCGGCGGGAACACAACGTTGAACCGCGCGTGCCTCGACAATAATTTGCCGACCGAGCCGACTGATCGCAGGCACAAAAAAAAAGAAGGCACAGGCACAGGTGCTCAAAAAAGCCCACCGCACTCCCGAGAAGCTACGACTTGCGCACGATGGCAAAAAGGCGCGCAGATTCAACAGGTTTCGGAGGTGGTTCGCAAGGGCTAATAATCCCTGCGGTCCGCGTCACCCTGAACGAAAAAAACAAAACTCTCCGTACGCACGTGGCACTAGGGCACATAATCCACCAAAAAAGGCAGGGGGTCTGTGGAAGAAAAAAAAAGAGGGTATACCCAAGAGGATTGCCGTATAGTATGTACAAGCTTTCTCAGCAAACGGTGCGCAATCGGCAATTGCTGACCAGCTGCAAAGAATATGCCCCAAAGGCAAAATCTCTGCTGGGTCGTCATTCGACTCACATCCGTCGGGATGCACCCCGCACTGTTGGTCAAAAACGGCCGTACTGGGAGCACAAATACGCACCATCCCCCCCCCCCCCCCCCCCCCCCCCCCCCCCCCCCCCCCCCCCCCCCCCCCCCCCCCCCCCCCCCCCCCCCCCCCCCCCCCCCCCCCCCCCCCCCCCCCCCCCCCCCCCCCCCCCCCCCCCCCCCCCCCCCCCCCCCCCCCCCCCCCCCCCCCCCCCCCCCCCCCCCCCCCCCCCCCCCCCGCCGCGACAAAAAAAAAAAAAAAAAAAAAACACCCTGCCTTTGCTCGCGAGGAAAAAAAAAAGGCAAACAAAAAAAAATCTTTGCACTGCTCGTGAGAAAAAAAACGAACAGCTTTGCACTGCTCGCAACATAAATGCTGACCACGCACGCGCACATACTTCCGTGCGTATGGTATGCACCTGACCATTGTTCTCCACCACCAAGGACCAAACGTGTTCGCCCGACGCCGACACGCGGCACGCCAGCACGTGGAACTCCTGCTGAAACCGTCGAGACGGTGGCGGAGAAGCTTTGTCGCCGACACCTTCGGTGGCTCCGGCCGCACCGGTGCCTCTGTCCGCAGGTGGCTGTACCAAACACATAACAGGGTCAACGCATGACGCAACAGTGACGAATAAAAAAATCGAAGGATGAAGGGACACACGACACGAGCAGCGTCGAACCATGACAAGATTGAAAGCAAAGAGCGCAGGCACATCCCGAGACCTAATAATGTGCTTGATACAGTCAGAAAGGGCTTGTAACGCTTTCCCGTTCTCACGAAGACGAATACAGGACACGTGGCACTGGTCCACACCGTCTGCATGTTTTTTTTTCTCATATTTATGGCACTCGCTCTCTAGGGCAGGGCCATGGGCTCCACCAACAAACGAGCGGATGAAAGACGGCATACAGACGAACGTCCGTCTATTTACTCCAAATGATCTCCAAGCGAGGAACACACACGGTCACTCCCCCCCCCATCCCACCCACCCACCCACCCACTCCACCCACCTTCTCTCCAGCGTTGACCCAGGCCTCCACCGTCGCCACGCTGCGCCTCTGATCGTCGTGGAACAAGCCCACATCGACGCTCGACCCCCTCGTCGCCCTCACGAAGACCCCTCGGGTGTAACTGCCAGGGCCCGGTTTGCCCGCGGTAGAAACATCTTCGTCACCGGAACGCGCGGTTTCCTATATGTGTTGGGAGGCGACGGGGGGTCGGGGCCGGCGGGCGGGCGGGTGCGCTTGGAGGGAGAAGGGATAGTGGCCCTTCGTAGCAGTGTTGAGCTAAACCACACACTTATGATGTCAGATGGTTGGATAACTTGGTGGTCTTATGGTCTCAATGGTCCCACCACACCACCCCGGGAAAACACGCTTCCGGAAGCCGATCAACTCCCAAAAAAAAAACAAAAACAAGGTGCGGTGGCGTGTACGTAACTGTACCAGAGGTTCCATGAGGTTGTTTCTCTTCGCCGTTGCGGAACTATCAACAGACGAAACCGTTGAACACGAACGTCCATGTGCCGCCTTCTCAACCCTGCCTTTTTTTACTGCAGTATCCCCTGATGTTTTTTTTTTGTGGCTTCCCTTATTCTTGCTGGGAGGCTACTGTAGGCAGGCTTGAAAGAAGCGGTCAGTGACCGAGCTACCTCTTTCTGGATATTTGGAACAGGTCGCAACCAAATCATTTCTCAAGCTTGATGTTCCGCTTCTGACCATTGATCTGATTTTTGGGTACACACCGACAGTGTTACCGCATGCGATTTTTTTTTCTGAACAGCCTTGAAAATCTAGTTCCACCCAAGACTTCCTTCAACACCTAGGCGTGGTTTTAAAGAGAAAAAAAGTGCGCTAATAACACAAATATGAATAGGTGCATTCACCGTTGAATTTGCTCCGCGTGTGTCGCACCGTCCAGGTACGTCGTCCCCCCCCCCCCCCCCCCCCCCCCCCCAGCGGAAACGGTCGTCGACGATTATGCAACCAAGTAAGCAACAAACCAGCGAACCAACCAAACCATCCGCCTAAGGTTTGGGGCGATACCACCGTTACTGCAAAAAAAAGCAACGTAGCGCGACAACGCGCACGTGCGTGCATGCAATGCACGAAAAAAACCAACCGAAAGCAATGCCAAGCGAATGAAACAAAAGAAAAAACAAAAACAACCAAAACAACAAAATCGCCCATCGCGAGCTATATTCGGTCGAGGTCGCACAAATAACGCTATAAGAAAGGTTAACAAGTTTCCGGGAAAATATGCCGTGTACTGTCCGCCACCGCATGATTATACATCAACATGCGGCGGCGCGACCTCCCCACGGTCCCGGACCTTGCGGTGCAGATTTAGGACCTCGAACGGCGGCGAATTGACAGTCTCGTTGGTTAGTCGATCGTAACTTCCATCGTTTGTGCGAGCAAGATCGGTTCGATCGTACGTATCATACCTGCATACCCGGTATATTAGCTTTATCGGTTGTCAAAAGAGGGCAAAAAATATGTGTGTCAGTGTCATCCGGGTGGCTATCTCCACCGCACCTGCTCCTCTCGGGGGTCAGGTCGGGTCAACGTGCCCAACTGGGCTAAATTGACACACGACACTAAATTGGAACGTGGAAGTGTGGTAAGCTTAAGCTTTATTTTTACCATTTCCGCCGGAGGATTAAAAAAAAAAAAAAAAAAAAAGTTAGTGTCATCACGCACCTCGTCGGGGGTAGCACACATCCACCGCTTCCGCCACCTTCCCCTTGTCGCCGGGGTCGACCGGAGAGGTCGTGTCCTCGAAATGCACGCCGCTCCCCTTCACGACCGCGGCCGATCCGAACTTGCTCAAGTCTCGGATTTCCACCTGGTGTGTGTGAAAAGTATAATATACCAGTACAAGTTTTGGTGGACCCAGGGAAACCGACACCATTCACCCGGGCTTTAAAATATTGCGCCATGAGCGAACACGACAGGCTCTTTCTTCCGTGAGGCCGCCGCCTGCGGACGATGGCGTAAGACATTTTATTTATTTTTTTAGTGCCCCGGAGAGCGAGAGGAAACCCCTGTCCACACTCACTACACTATTTATTATTTCTCAAGTTTTCGTGTACCGGTTCGAACCCGGTTCGTTTCTTCCACCTTAGTCGGGCCTGTCTCTGACCGTGCCGTCATCGAACTGTGGCTTACTCCGAGGATGTAGGCACCTGAGTGTTGATTGATTATGCGCGAGTCTATCCCTGATTTGCGCCAGCCGTGGTGGTGTATGACACTTGCACGAAACTTTGTGCTACGGATCACGTCTCTGGCATCCCACCCTCAATTCACTGCAGGACAGAGCGCTATTGTGGCATGTATTCGCCGTGGGGCATGCCCGTTCGCCGTGTGGGGTTTTCCCCTCGCGGGAGGCGTTGAATGAAACCGCCACAGGGAAATAAAAAGAGTCCCGGCGCCCCCCTACACTAACAGACAGCAGATGGAAGAAGCCGAGGGGAGCCAAAACAAAAACAAAAACAAAAAAAATATGAAGAAAAAAACAACGTCAAAAGTGTGAAAAAAACGAAAAAAAAACGTTATTTTTTCTGAAAGCGACCGCAGTAACAGCTGTCTTCACTCGTATCACGTGATGAATATAACTATGACGGGGGTCCATAGTTAATAGGACCTATGGTATACACAAAAACCTATATATTTACCTATTTTTACCAACAATATTTGGTCCTATTTACTATGGTCCCCCGCAATAAAATACTACTGCTGCATCCGCGCGTTGGCACACAGATGCAGCGGCCTGCGAATGAACAATTAGCACCCGCGATTGGGTACTCGTGCGAACAGCCAAGAGTTAAATTGGCACACGACACATATTTTTTTTACGTGGTAGTGTGGTGGGCGTAAGCTACAAGGTAGTTTTCTCCATGCGCCGTAGGATAGAACAAGGAAACGAAGATGACACCAAAAAAAAAAAAACTGCACAATACAGTTCATGGGGTGGGCACACCCCGGTCACCTTCTGTTCGCCTTCCAAGTGGTGCCCAACGTCGGCGCCCTCGCTGAACCTCCAATACCCACACACGTTATCCTCGTCCTGCCAAGAGCCTCCCACGGCCACCCACGGCTGCTCGACCACCTCAGTCTTAGCGACGCCGGAAATAGCGGCACTATTCCCTTCAACGCTACCGGAGGCGTCGACAATAGCGGGGTCCACCCCAACCGAAATCAAAGAGCCTGCCGCGTCTGACACGGTCGCCGCCGCTGCTGCTGCCGTCGCCGCTGCCGCTGCCGCCGCCGCCGGTACCGCTGGTACCGCGCCTCCCGCCGCCGCAGGCGCCGGAGACTCCAAGCCGTAGTTAACGCTGCTGCTGCTGCTGCTGCGGTTGCCGCTGCCCGCCGCTGCCAATGCCTCGAAGTCAGTCGAGGTCGTCGTACCCGTGGCGGTAGGCGATGATGATGCTGCTGCCGCAGGGAGAACCGGTCGACGCAAGGTCGTTGCAAAGATGGACCCCCCAACACCGGTGCTGACCTTCGCGGCGGCGTTCGGGGCGGGGCGGGGGGGGGGGGGGGGGGGCAGATAGGGGAGGGAGTGATGCTTCAAACTTCTTGGAGACTCAGAGGTGGCGACCGAAACAACTACCAGGTGACGGGTGCTATCACGATATAGGGGTACGTAGCGCATCGTTTGGGCCGAAAATACGTGTGTGGCTGGAACGGAGCTCCCTCTTCAAAACTGAAGAACCAACTACCCGGTAAAACTATTGCATTCGTGGTCGCAGCACCAAAACATGCGTTAAACAAACTTAATGGGATGATAATGCCATGGAATTTGATTGCTCATTTTTTGTTTTTCAACCAAAAAGACAATTTTGGGAATGGAGATTAAAAAAAAAAAGTATCTACGTATGGACGTTCGATTGCTCACTTTTTTTTTTAATGAAAAAGTCAGTTTTCGGTGTGGAGATGATTAAAAAAGGTGTCTATGAATGGACCGCCTCAAGCGAGAAAGGACACACAAAAAAAAAATAAATGAGGAGGCGCTACCACGTGCGCGTCCCTATCGTACGCAGAATGCGTCAGATACCTGGTACCACTCTGCACCTGAAATATAAACACCCATTGGATTCAATATTTTAAATATGTACAAGCTCCCTAAATTTAAGGACATAGCGGTATACAAGCTTGGCGATATCAAACATTGAACAGCCTACCGGTAGGTAAGGCGAGCGCGCAGCAGCAGCAGCAGCAGCAGCAGCAGCAGCAGCAGCAGCAGCAGGAGTAGCCGTGCGAGCACAAAGACCGATCGTGCCCCGCCGGTGTCATACACAATCCTTGGCGTCGTAATTCGGACACCCCAATATTTTTTCTTTCATCCATGGAACCCCAATCAAGCAGAGGCCGATTTTTGGCAATCGCCACGTCCTGGTCGTCACATACATATACATATACTTCTATCCCCTCTCCAGGCATCAAAAGGTTTTACACCATCTACGACAGAACATCATCGATTCCTACCTCGTGATCTTTACATCTCGGGGCAGATAGAATAAGCTCCGGATCTGTGTGATCTGTGTGATCTAACTCATGTTGTTGGGTGGGAGTCGACAAAAAAAAACCTGGGTTGGATCTGTGCTACGCACGCAGATCCTGCACGGCGTCTCATAACGGCAGGTGAGGAAGTACTACAGTAGTAAATGATCTATCTGCAGATAGATCGTGATCTGTTATCTTGCCCGACCCGTGGAGCGTCTACGTTCCTCCCGCAAGGTGAACGAATGCCCCGCCAGAAACGCCTCGTTCTTGTTGGTCGTCGCAGGCGGGGCAGTACGATCCGCCCAAAAAAACCTTTCACAAGATGACGACAGCCGCTGTCAAGGTGTCCGTCCGTCCGCGTATCAACGTGTCCACCTCTTCAATGCGCCAAGCGGTGCGCACACGCGTACACGCACGTAGCACACATGCCGAGTTCAGCCCAAACAAAAAATCACCTCCAAGCACTCAGGCCGGGCTCTTCCCGCCCACTGCTCCGCGCAGTGCAGCGCCAGCGGACGGAGACTGGACGAAGGAGGCCCTTCATCACCGCCACCACCGCTTCCGCCACCTCCCCCCAACCCTAGCGCTGCGGGCTTCGCATCCTTGATGATTTCGTCCCATTTAGCCCCCCCGCCAGCAGCTTCTAGAGCTTCTCCCTGCAATCCACGTGAGCGCGCCTTCCGAGACGGAAGTGTGGAGGAGAAGGTCGCCCGACAACAAGACGGGGAGCTGTGAGCAGTGTGCGCGTTGGTCTGGGTAAAAACGAGATAGGTATATCGTATCGCGGGCCATATACGTTCCGAAGCGTTGCCGTGTGCTTACTACTTGCGTTGTTCGTGAGACAATAAAAATAAAAAATAAAATAAAAAAAAAACGGGTGCTTCTGCGATCGTGTCCCTCCCCCGCGGCCAACACCGCCGTATGGGCTTTTTTTTCCACTGAAATAATCCTTGCGTTTTAACTAATAAATTGGCACTGGGTTTCAGATATATATACATGACATGTATATTATATACATATATATATATATATGTATATACCAGTCTATCAAAACTCTGCTATGCACTGTACTGCTCTACAATAGTTGACGTACGTACACGCACGGCACAAGTAGTGCGGACACCAGCAGCCCCAGCAACAGCGCTCACACGACAAACGGCAACACACACTTCGCTCCCCAAAAGCACACAAGAGACGTCCTCCCAACGGAACCACAGACGATCTGCGAAGTAAATTTCACCCCACGGCAAACGCTATTGGGTACCCCCATCATTCTCCTAAACGCCCGTATCCAACCTGGGGCAGCCGCGAAACGCCGGCTAGCAAAGAAGCACGCCGAAACAGGTCCGCGAACGCCGCCGCTCCCCCGTCCCCCGCCTCCTTCCCCGCTCCGCTCCCGGTTAATCCCGCCGCTTCTCTGGCAGATGCCAGAGCCCTCAGCCGTTCTTTGACAACGGCAAGCTCCTCCTCCTCCTCGTCGTCGGTCGGAGGTGACTCTCGATCGAGGTGGGATACGGCTTGGATACGACCGTTGAGGTAAGCGGCCAGTCGGTCGTCGTGCCCGGAGAGGTCGAACAGGCGCGCGGCGTCGTCGTGCAGGCCGAGGCGGTCGCTTTGTTCGGCGAGGAGCAGCGCGATCCGAGAGAGCCTTCTCGTTGTTGTTGTTGTTGTTGTTGTTGTTGTCGTGAGCCGTGCAATGTTATTCCAAGTCATCGTCGATGAATGTTATCACCGCGGTGTATTCGTGGTGGTGGTGGTGGTGGTCGTCGTCGTTGTCGTCGTTTTATTGTCGTGTTCGTCATTGATCGTCGCCGTGAGCGTCGTCGGCGGCAATACGAGTCATAAACGTTCATGGTGATCGGTGATGGTGATCGTGGTGGTGGTGACCGTGTCGGTTGTGATGGACAAGATGGATTGGCGGCGTTGCAGCGGCGATGGAGACAGGGTTCGCAGCGGGAAACACGTGACGGATAAGGAAGAAATCAAAAGACAGTCGTGGGCGCGGAGTGGAGACAACGCCTCAAGTCAGGGACAGTCCTCTTCAAAAACGCTCACATGTACTGTGTGCATCTACGACAAAAACACCCGTCTGCTCTCCTGAGCGCAACGCGTCGGCATGGGCGCATCCGACCAGCAGCAAGCGAGCATAATGCCCACATTTTTTTTACAGAATCGCCCAAGCAACCGTCCCGCCCCCACACAAGCGCGAGCCACCACCCTCTCTCCCACTGGGTAACGCAAAGTTTGCTCGTGCATGCACATGCCCACCCACCACGCCTCCCATCCCACAAGAAGAAACGGCTAAAAAAAAAAAAAAGGACAGAAATGACAAGCGCATAAACGCCAAAGTAAAAGCGTCCTCTGCATCACATCGTACCGACTGTCGACCGCCGGTAGCAGCGCTGAGGTCATGGCATCGGGATCTCCCGACGTGTCCACGAGCGCCGGATCGTCGCCGATCCCCTCGACCATGGCGGTCAGCGGAAGGTTAAGCTGGGCGGCGCAGTGACTCCGCTCCAAGGGGGAGATCCACGGTCGTCTGGAGCAAAAAGGGCAGAGCACGTACAGGTATGCATGCACACGGACTGTCGGCTTGCTGGCCTACGCGTGGCGCCTTCCCCGCCAAGACTGAGCATTCTCGTCTCTATACTCGAAATTTTACCCTGACCCAGATCCACGACCGAGGCATATGCCTAATTATCTCTACCAACGAACCAAGTTTTGTTTTTGTGAGTTGCTGCGTTTCGCGGAGGCCGTCATTTGCTTCCACTGACATTTTAACCTATTGTTTTTTTTTGGCTCCGTACACACCGACTCAAACGTATCTTCAGTATTTTTGTTTTTTGCTGTGTATCCTCACTGCAGCTGTTACAATCGGCCTGAGAGCACGCACAGACGGACCCAAAAAAACAGCGAAATATGCGCAGAACCTCTCTCCTGCACCAACGGGTACACGTACGGGGGAGAGGGGAAAGCAACGAACCCCCTTCCCCTCGAAGAAAAAGAAGAAAAAAAACAGTGCGACTCGGTACAAAAGGGGACAAGTGGGCTATGAAAAAAAAAAACAAAAACATCCAAACGTCGCGAAACATGAACATGGACCCTACCAGGCACATAACGATTAACATGGACCCTCCCAGGTACATAAGACGATTTTAGTACCCCACCCCTCGGTCTCGCTCTCTTGAAAACAACGAAAAGGTATTGTGCGCATATGTTCACCTGCGCATAAACACGTCCGCGGACCGAGTCTCGATCCCTTCGCCCCCGGCTGCATTCAACCCCGTCACCTCCGCCGCCAAAACGTGGAGTCCATAGCGGCAAAGGAGACGAAACACCGCGCAGGTCGCCCCCGCGCCTAGCCCCGGTCCATCGCCGGGACTCGTACCACGTGGCAGACGTGAACGAGGGGGGGAATACCGTCCTACGATCCTGTGACGTGACACGTCCGGGGAAGGCACGGAGGAGAAATAAGGGATGCGGGGGAGGGCGGGGATGTGATCACGCGCCGGCATCAAGCGCTTGCACCGCGGCTTGTTAGTCGACAAAGCTGACACGAGAGCCCCGAATGAAACTGTGCAGAAGGGCGACGACGTGGGCGGTCGGATGGTGGGGGAACAGGGAAGTGGGCTGATGGGCGTGCGGGTAAAGGCGCAAGTGCTACTCTATACCCTGAAAGCTCGCATTTTCCCGGAGGGGATTTTAATGATGGCCCAGTCATAAGTAGCGTGAAACGAAACCAAAAGCAATTCTTGGCATTTAAACCCCCCCCCCGCCTGTACTTCTGACGTCCGGCAATGCGTTCGGTCGTACGTCTTGCTGAGGCCTGGCATTGCTTACACAGGCACCCTAGCCAACAGACTGCAGCACTTTACACTCGAAATAGAGGTCAACAAGTAGAACTTTCCGAGAGAAAAACCTTCGTCGGGACTGAGACTGCAAGCGTTCTCGAGGTCACGACAGCGTACATACGAAAACACAACAACAACAAAAACAGACCGACCTTCTCAGCACGTCGAGGGTGCCACCATCTAATGCCAGCGCACCCACGCCGCCTCCGTGCATGCCGCCTTGCGGGTAGGGTGACAGTGATTGCGGCGACGCGGATCCGGAGGCAGCGAGGACGCCAGTAACGAGCGGCTCCAAAGGGAAAAGAGGCCTGTAAAAACGAAGAAACATGTCGGGGGGGGGGGGGGGGGGGGGGGGGGGGGGGGATGTACTCATGTCATGCATGGCCGTACAGCAGTAGTTGTATGACCATCGACCCCCGCATCCTAATACACAATGCCGGGACGGGGGAGCGCGTCGGGGTTTCACCGACCAGGCGGACATTGATTGCACCAAGCGCGAAGCGCCACGATGTGTTCGGCAAGTCGCATGAAGGGTGAGCTTTGCATCCTACTGAGAACCGCTTCTTGAGGCGGGCTTTTTTTGCATGCGGATAACAACGTC
Source organism: Macrocystis pyrifera (assembly GCA_031763025.1). Lineage (NCBI taxonomy): Eukaryota > Phaeophyceae > Laminariales > Laminariaceae > Macrocystis > Macrocystis pyrifera. Next base: position 7,966,822 of record JASSKH010000028.1, read on the forward strand.
GAACGAAGGAATGGGGTTGGGGTAGAGCGAAAGAACACAATACAACCTTACGCTCCTCCCTTTCTTTAATAGTGAAACGACATCTCCGTTATGAGATCGAGAAGTTCGTCGAAGCTCATCTTTGCAAAAGCTGCGTGAGCTGTTTTCTTTCGCGCACCAGCAAGAAACCCCACAAAATGCCTCAACAACAGCAGAATTTCATCGCAAGCCCCGCCCTTCCGGAAATTTTTTTGAGATAGACGTCTTGTCTTGTGTCTTGTGCCTTCAGGACGTCGCGTCAAGCCCTGTTCGTTCGATTATCATATGGCGGCAGCGAGACATGAAGGTGAAGAGAGGCTGGCTGGCCTTTTTGCCCTCGCGCCCATTCCTCCCCAGGCAAACGAGACTCTCGTACAGCTATATGTGGCACGTATAATAGCAACAAACACCACAATCGGACAGTCTCGACAAAACTGCTCGCGATAGGCTTACGTGACCAACCGAACCGAAACAAGACACCACAAACATTGGATTGACAGGAGCGCGAAAAAAAAACGTTGCTCAGGAGACGAGACGTGAGAAAATATCGAAAATGAAGCACAGCGGACAGATAGATCAGATAGATAGTATCCCCACACCATGATGATCAACTGTACTTCTTTCAGGACCGATAGATTGTTGATCTGTGTATGATCTGTAGGTCACGATGCCGGGTGGGACCCGTGTAATCGGCATGACCTACAGTAGCACATGTCTCCTGGGTTGGGATCTGTACTACGCAGGTCCTGCACAGCACCTCATAGCGGCAGGATAGGACCTACAGTAGATGATCTATCTGTAGATGATCTATCCAGAGATATATCATCTATCTGTAGATGATCTATTCGGCTACAGTACGTTTCCACTACAGACAAGCGCGAAGGAAAGGCTTCTCCCTCCTTGTTCTTCGCTCCGTGAACGAAAGACAGGCCCACGAAAAAAGCGCGAAACGCTCCCAACAGACACAACGACACCAAAGCCTGTTTCGATTCTTCAAACAAAACCCGCTGACAACACCAAACAAGCCTTCACTGGAAAACCATGATCGCTCACCATACTATTACGGTGGAACAAGTAAATGGTAATCGCAGGACCAAATACGCTTTTACTAAATACTAGAGATAATGGAATATATAGGTCTTTGTGAACACGATAGGTCCTGATTGTCATGTGTGGTTCACAGTAATAAATACTATTACGGGGGACCATAGTTAATAGGACCTATGGTACACATAAAAAACTATATATTTACCTATTTTTACAAACAATATTGGGTCCTATTTACTATGGTCCTCCGTAATAGCGGAATCACAGTCGCTGTTCTAGGAGACAGATGGTGGCCACAAAAGGCAACAACAGGAAAAAGGCGATATTCTGAGGTATGCAGGCAAAACGCTTTTTTTGTTTCAATGTTTTTTTTTTTTTGTTCTTTTTCATCACTTTTCCTTTCCAGCTTAACTCGTAGGAGGTTGTACCTCTCAGCGATCTTCTGGACAAGCCGTGGTCACCAAGTCCCACTGCTCGTCGATTTTCATCGAATGTTGCTACGAGTGACTCACGCTGTAGCGCTTTCCGCTATTAGTACTCAATTTTATGCAAGAAAACTTCCCTACGAGTATGCACTCGGTGAGACTCGAACTCACGAATTGATCTTTAGTATTGCGGGCGCGCGGACCACTTACCAAACCACCAGGGACGCCGGCATACGTGGAAAAAACGTATTGAGCGCACAAGTGTTGAAAGTGTCTATATTAGGAGAGGAGTAGGAAAACGGTGCTCCGCTCCCGTCTTGAAAACGGATGCGTGTGGCAATGGTCAAACGTCCAAGGCGATCAAGGAAGCGAGCACGCCCTCCCCCCCCCGTCTCACGCATGACATGGAGGAGTTTGATGCAATGAATAGCAGCGAGAAAACGATCGCTATCCTAGGAGATAGATGGTGGCCACAGGCGGCCAGACAGGAAGGGGATAAGATTAGCAAAAAGTTTCTATGTAATATATGGAAACAACGCAATGAGAGCCCAATTGTTGGAGGTGTCTCTATTCTAATAGGAGTAGGAACGGTGCCCCGTCTCGAAAGGGATGCGTGGTCAATGGTCAAATGACTAAGCCCCCCCCCCCCCCCCAACGCATGATATGAGTACCCCCCTCCACCCCACCTTGTAATAAGGTGCGCAATTCCGCCCCCCGACCCTCCCCGTGCCACGAGGCACAGTCGATCGGGCAAGCACGCGGCGATGCCGACACCCCCTGCGCACAGACGATGGTCGACGGAGCACAGCGGCCGCCAGGGGCTGGAGCATGCAGAGCCCCCCCCGGGGATGTCGGGCTCTTCGATCCGCTTAGCGACGTTTTCCATGCCATCTCCCGGGACAAGGTAGACAACCCTTTGGAATCGTTAGCGGACGGTATGGGGCATGAACGTGGGGACATGATGAAGAGTTTCGGAACCTGGTCAAATGGAGTTCGAAGAATTAGATGGGCGGCGGTACAATATACGAGCGCACGCCGACTACATCATGCCCCGCGGTGCGCATCGTGACGGGGGGGGGCGTCAGGTTTCTCGATCCGGCATATGATGTTGCCGTGTGCACGAAAGAATAGAACACTGGAGGATCACTTGGTGATACATCTCATGCCGCCTGTGTGTATGCCGCGAAACGATGGCGAAACAATTCACGACCCCACCGATCCGATGCGTGAAGAAAAACACCGTGGTAAAATACGCAGGCGGAAACTTCGACCGCGGCGCCGTGAAAAAACAAACAAACAAGGGTTGCAAGCAAGCACGCAAGCACGCAAGCAAGCAAAAGCGCATTGCAGACTGCGAGTTCGCTTGCGTGGTATTGTTCATTACTTCGCCGCGTGCTCACTCCAATAGCAGCGTTTGGACGGCAGGTGATGAGCGCATGCGCGCATCCACGAGACCCAAAGACGATGCGAGCAACGAGACACACATTTCACAGCCATCATTGAAGCGTTTTGTTTTAGTAGGACCAATCAACTGCGAAACGACGAACCGAAAAAAAATGATAAAACAATCAAACTCCGAAACGCACCGAAAAAAAAGAAAAACGAAAAAACTGGAAAGGAAGGGGGAACCTGGCACCAAAACCGAAAAAAAAAAAAACGAAAGCCTTACTTCGTATTGTACAACAATACCACGAACGTCCGGAGTTCAGGGATATATACGCCTCAGTGACGAAAACGAACACCAACGGACTAGCAGTACCAGCACAATTCATGTACAACTCCTCAACCTCAACCGCAACAAAGGATAAGGGATATATCAGCAACAACAGAAAAACAAACCCGGGATCTCCGCATGACCTCCCTCCCCTTCACCCAACTGATAAAAGAACGAAGAAACAAAAAAACAAGAGCCAAAGAAAACAAGAAAACCCTCGATCCTCACAAAGTAGTAAACACGCCACACGTCGGACAGATCTAGATCAGATAGATCATCTACAAATAGACCATCTACAGATATACCATCTACAGGCAGATAATCTACAGGTAGATCATCTACAGATAGATCATCTACAGATAGATCATCTACAGATAGATCATCTACAGATAGATCATCTACAGATAGATCATATAGATCCCAACCTGCCGATAATAGGTGTTGCGCAGGATCTGTATAGCACAGATCCAACCCAGGAAACCTGTTCTAGACAACGCAGACCAGACGGCTCCCACCCGACAGCATGAGCTACATCACACAGATCATACAGATCAGGAAGGAATACATCTTCACTGAAAGGTCTACTGTAGAATCATGAGCTGAGAATGATCTGTAGATGATCTGTCAAGACGTGCGTAAATGTTTCTCCTCTCGTCGTCCTTCCTCACCTGCCGTCCTCCAGCGTGCACACAACGCTCGAACCAGCCCACGCCACCGAAACCGCCGACACCGACAGCCCCCCCGACGCGCCCAGGGCGGAGCGGCTGTTGGGGGGGTGCCCCCACGCCTCCGCGATCGGCGTCAGCCGCGCCGCCGAAAGCATCAGCACGCGCCGCGTCGTGAGGACGGCGAGCATAGGCACGGCAGGGGGGGCGCTGCCGCTGCTGTTGTTGCTGCTTTCCGGTCCACCGCCTCGCTGGTTTGGCGTGTGCGTCGTGCCAATGGAGTTTTGTGTCAAGGAAAATGGCATCGTCAAATCGGGACGGGACGGGACGGGGGGGGGGGGGGGGGGGGGGAAGTTTGCAACGTAAAAAACTGCCTCCTCTCCATGCAGGACCACGTGTGCGCGCAGCAGCCGTGCTCAATTATTAGAGAGCAGCAGAAGACAAACAACGGAGCACCGGGGTACACAATCGCGCTGGCGTGTATGCATGGATGGGACGGCCACCGCAGTAGTTGTTACAACTTATGAGCACGCCTCCGTGTTGTCGGTGTAAAACATAAGGAGAACCGCTTGGTCTACACATTGATGCGTAAATGGTGCTGATATTTCCGCCTAGAGTGGGCTATGACGCAACACACCGTTCTTCTCTCACTTGTAGATACCACCCCACCACAGGAAACAACCACCCATGATGGAACAAAAAAAAAGAAGCAAGAACGTCTGTTGGATATCACCCGGGGTGATGTCTTTCTTACGTCATGTACGGTACATAGACGGCCAGTATCACTGCATAGCGTTCTCAAGATTTGAAAAAACAGAAACCCGAGAGGTGTAATTACATAGGCGTTTTACGGGGCAGATTTAGGATTCTAGAGGATCGACGTACCTTAGGTGGTCATCCATCCGACGTGTGAACCCTTGGCAGATAGATAGATGGATAGATATATAGATAGATAGATAGATAGATAGATAGATAGACAGATAGATAGATAGATAGACAGATAGATAGATAGACAGATAGATAGATAGACAGATAGATAGATAGACAGATAGACAGATAGATAGACAGACAGATAGATAGATAGACAGATAGATAGATAGACAGATAGATAGATAGACAGATAGATAGATAGACAGATAGGTAGATAGACAGATAGATAGATAGACAGATAGATAGATAAACAGATAGATAGACAGACAGATAGATAGATACCCCGGCGCATCCAGAGTGCACACCCTACTGCCAAGCACACGTTCACACTATTCCACAGAACGATAGGCCTCGAAATCCCTTTTGGTACTACAGTCCCGTTTTGGGCCTTAAAATTACTTACAGTAGAGTTTGTCTGGTTTGGCCTCAAAACGGGATTGCAGCTTGCCCTAAAAGGAGAGAACCTTTTCTACACTAGAGCTGTACTCCCGTCTCGGGGACAAAACACTTTGAATTAAAGTCAAATATGTGTTTCTGTACACTGCAGCACTAAAAAGGCTGGTTAGTCAGGCGGGTGGGTGCGGGCCGGTCTTTTCGGTACCAAGCTGAAACAAAAATATGAAATCGTGGAGAAATAATGAAACATTGAACAAGTGTGAGCGCAAAAAAAAACAGAAACCAAGGCACCAGGTACCAGGTACCAGGTACATAGCGAAGCATTGCCAAAAAAAAGTCACATCCGGCAGCTCTCGCTCTCACCCGGTAGCCCCACGCCAGAAGCTCAGCCACGGTGTTGAGTTGCTGAAACTTGGCGTCGACGACGCGCTCCGAGGGTTCGAGCACCAAGTGGGCGTTCGCGTAAGGCCGACCGCTGGACAGTCCCGCTGCGACACCCACCTTCATCAACACACACAATGACGGGAATATACGCAATTCGACGAGAGTCCAAACGAGGGAAGAAAGGGCTGAAGTGTCTTCTCGCGACAAAGAAAAAAAGCAAGGCGGGAACCGTACGTAGTGGAGAGGAGGAGCGGGGGGGGGGGGCGGGGTGTAGGGATGTACTCGATGTCATGCATGGCCGTAGTCGTATGGGGGGAGCCTGCTGTGTGACCCCGGATCTGAGTTACCACTCTGTAGGAGGGAACAGAGAAAGGAAGGGTGAAGAAAATAAATGGAACGAAAATAAAAAATAAAAAAAGGTAAAGAGGCGTTACGGTGGGTGGGTAATGGTAACTGGTGACGACAGAGGAAGAAAGATGCCTCTTTGGTGGCGACCTACGAATCGAGTACATGTAGAGGTGCTGCTCGTATCGTATCATTTCCATAGTAACCACGAGTGTCGTAAGAGTGTGTGTACGATTTCTCGTGCGTTCTCCGTACGGTAGGAACGTATTCTGCGAAATCATTGGAGATGTTGTTTATTCGATCGAGGATCGGTGGGCTGGGGTCGAGTCGAGCGATCGTTAGTGTCGCTCGCGTGCTGCTGACACAGGGTTTCACCCTTTTTGGGGCAACAGGAAAGAATGCCCCGGACGACGGAGCTCTAGGGTGCTTGCTGCTTTTTTACGAACGGCATGCTTGGTTAATTTCTGGTGTGCGTACTATCATACTAGACAACCCTTGGTTCCAGCTTTTTAGACGCCACTGCCGCCACGTGCTATTACGGGGGACCATAGTTAATAGGACCAAATATTGTTAGCAAAAATAGGTAAATATATAGGTTTTTGTGAGTACCATAGGTCCTATTAACTATGGACCCCCGTAATACCAAGAGACGTGGGCTGTTGTACGGCTAAAAAAGAAAAGCATGAACGTAATTATTCTGCAGATCTTTTTTACTCTCAGCGCCGACCGGGCGTACAGATGCCTTGCCGAGATTTGTGGCTAGGAGCCATACTGAACACGAGTAGAGGTTAAAGTTCGGAGGGTTCGAGCCCCGCGCTGGATACCTGAGCTTCGCAAGTGCGCACGGATTCAGCATTTTGGGTAGGTAAACCATGCGAGCAGGTCCGACTTACCACACGTGGTGTGCATCTTCTGGATTCTAGGGTTGGAGGCAAGGCTCACGGACGTAAATAACGCAGCCACAGCGAGTAGTCCAAGCAACTCGGCACGCTGTATACTGACTACACAAAACCCCATAAAACGCAGCGCTTCGCTAACGGTTTCGGGTGAAGGGATCGAACCACGCATAGGGCAAGTGCGTCGGCCACGCTTGCTTGCCGCAAGTAAAAAAAACAAACGCGGGCTCTTAAAACCGTGACTCCCACAACCAGCACTCCTCTTAAAACCGATACAAGACTTTTAAACCGCGACCCCCACAATCAGTAATTCTCCGAAACCGATAACCATAGCTCCTAAGCCGTGACCCCCCGCTGTACCGGTGTGTGCCGCAGAGGCCGCCCGACTCACAGGAAGAAGTGGCTCTGGGCACTGCAGCCCTCCCCGATCACTGTACACCACGGTCTCTAGAAACCCCGAAGGCGGGTGGGGAGAACGCACCACGTACAACACCTGGAGAACACGCGCAACGACAACAACAAAAACAAAAAACAAAAAAGAGGCGAGTGGGCACGTACGGCAAATAAGTTCGTTCTTGTATCCGTACTGTATGAAGCAAGGTGCAAAGAGCAGCGTGAAACGTTCAGTCCTGAAAAAAAAAAAAAAAGACCCCAGACGGTGTATCAAGGTGGTGGGTAGACCTTTCCAGGGTCCCCCGTTCAGCTTTTGCAATGGTGAAAAACGACCGGGTCCGCGGGGAGGGGGAGGAGGGAGGGGGAAGGAGGGGGGGGGCGGCGGGCACAGCACAACACAGAGTCAACCACTGCGAACAAACCCCGCCTCAAATGCGAAGAGGATCGTACGGCTGTATTCATACGTACAGCGCTTGTGCATTAATCGCTGAAAAGCCAGGCTCGTCGACACACGCTTTCGGTCTCCAAGCAAGGAGCCAAATGGCGAGCCCATCTTTTGCGTGCTTCGTCGCCGGGTCTGCGCAACAACGTTCAACACACGCGGCAGACAGCTACTTCCCAAGAATGCACGAGCTGTCTGATTGGTGCGAACCACCGTGTGCGGGCGGTGTCGCTCCCCAAGACTTGCCTCGTGGTCCCTCACGGAAAAAAAAAGAGACAAAACGCTGAAAAAAAAGAGGATACAAATATAAATCGTCTTTTCATGGAACGACAGCCCATACCGGTGCCACACATAAACCTACCTCCGCAGTGCTTTTGAAAAAAAAAAAAAAAAAAACCCGCTAAAACAGTCAACGGACGGCGGCGCTACGAAAAACAAGAAACAGCTTCCCTCCCGTTTTCCATCTCCGGAACAGGATTTAGGAATGCAAGCAACAAAAAATACGTGAAACAAGAGACCAAAGTTGTGGGGTTGTCTGACGACTTGGTGTTTGGGCGGTAGGTGGGAGGCTACTATAGATGCAGTGAGATGCGTAGAGGAGAGTAAACAAAATACGGTACTACTACTATTACGGGGGTCCATAGTTAACGGGACTAAATTTTGTTAGTAGAAATAGGTAAATATATAGGTTTTTATGTATACCGTAGGTCCTATTAACTATGTACCCCCGTAATACAAGACCTGCTGTGAGGTGATAAGGCTGAAGGGTAGGGTGTTCCCTGAGTTGGGAATTTCAGTAATGGGCACGAGGGCATCCTTCTCTCGCGCTCAAGATTTCTCGGCGTCGCCGAAGCAAAAAATATAGCGAAAACCTGAAGCTGTGAAACCTTGGTGAAACACAATGAATAAAAAAGAAAGCACGGCGCATCGGTTCCCCCAACCTTTCCGCGCTGCGAACCCAGGCAGTCAGGGGTGGCCAGGGCCCTCGTGACCGGCAGGGAAAGCGCCTTCCTCCCGAGAAGCTGCATGTCGGGGATGGAGTACACCGCGGCAAGGTAGCCCCCTCCTTCTATCAAGAGGGCCGAGGGTTCCCCATGAGCGGAGGTAGAGACGAAGCAGCCATCCTGGTGAGAAGGAGCGGGTCACGCGGATAGCAAAGAGGAGGTGAAAATGAGCTTGAAGTGGGGACAGCAAAAGGAAATCAAGCGCCGCGCGACATGGTCTTCCCGAAAAAGAACTTTGTCTGTCCCGGCTACCACGTGGAGCACCAAAATACCAAAAACGAATCTTGAGGTTTTCTCGTGGTTTGCAGCTTCCCGGATGTGTCACGATATGCTCTCTCGGATGTCTCGTGTGGCTGGGCGACTTTTTTTATTCGGAGTGGAGGGGGGGGGTACGCGGAATAGAACTCGTCGTGTGCCAGCCAAGTCAGCCTTACACGCCACGCAAGTCTGTACATAGAGCGCCAGCACTTGCAGTAGTGCACTGTTGTATCGCTGCGCAGCCTACATCTCTAAGCACTTCAGCACCCGCACACCCCACCATATACATAGACAACACCATACACGCCACGCAAGTCTGTACATAGAGCGCCAGCACTTGCAGTAGTGCACTGTTGTATCGCTGCGCAGCCTACATCTCTAAGCACTTCCGCACCCGCACACCCCACCATATACATAGACAACACCATGCAGCAAGCACCGTACGGCACGGATGTCAGAGTACAGAACAGCACGACACACCGGCGGCAGCGCAGATGCCCCCTGCTATTACTGCGGGGGACCATATCGAATAGGACCTACGGTACACACAAAAACCTACATGTTTCGCTATTTTTACCGACAATGTTTGATCCTATTTACTTTGGTCCCCCGTAATTGATGGACCCAACAATGGTTGTGTAAACGTAGGGGGGGTGCCATGATTTTTTTAGTCCATCGCGGGCTCTGACGACTTGTGCTCCGTCTCGAAAGGGATGCGTGGTCAATAATCAAATGACTTAAGTCACGCAACAAATGAGTACGGCAGCACACAGCATTCGGCGAAACACCAGGTTCCAGAGAGGGAACAGACATACAGCTTGCGTCTGCATTTTTAACCTCTCACCGTGGCCGGGAAGAGGTGGCTCAGCTGCGCCTCGTTCTCGTACCTGGACGCCGGCCGACAAGCCGAGAAAAAAAAGTCGAGGGGCCGACCGCCAGACATAAAAACCGGGCATAAGTGACGTACGGTAGGCGGGCAGGGTGGGGTGAGGTGGGGTGGTATGCGGTGCTGGGACGCACGCAGGGCAAAAAAAACGTTTAGCCTACAAAAACCGTGCCATCGCAAGTAATCAGAAACCCGCAATGGGACCCCAAAACCCGCGTATCCCCCCAACGCTTACTAGTACGGGGGACCATAGTAAACAGGACCTACGGTACATACAAAAACCTATATATTTCTCTATTTTTACTAACAACATTTTGGTCCTATATACTATGGTCCCCCGTAATAGACACACATGGTTCTGATTACTGTGGTTCACTGGCTGGTGGTAGTGGTAGCGTGTGTCCCTGGTGTGCTTACTGCCATTCCATCCTCGCTTGCACACAGGCGCTGCCTCAATGCCAAGCAGCCACAACGAACTGGTCCTCTCTCCTATGTATTGCGATTTGTTCTTCCCGTACAGACCGACCCGATTGATCGTGAGGCGTCGCTTGTTCGGCTACCCTTCGGTGAGTACGTGCGTGCGTGCGAGCAGCAGGCGGAGGACACGGGGCCAGCTTGTACGCCACATTGATAAGGCCAGGCGGACGGACAGCCACCAACAGGCGCCGTCCAAAACAGCAAGAGGTGTCTCGTGGTGTTGTGCTGCCTGTTACATACATACCTGCCGTGAGCCTCTCCGTAACCCGCAGGCGTCACGAGACCGCACACGGTTCGAGACGTCTCCCTCAAGGCAGCGTCTGCACGGAGAGGCGGCAGCAAAACACGAGCGTGGGGTTGACGGGGGCGGGGGGGGGGGGGGGGGGGGGGGGCATAAGAGGGGGCGCCGGGCAGCGGCCGAGGGACCAAGCAGTCCAAAACGGATTATGTCAACCTTGCGCTCAACATGCTTACGGCATGATAAATTTACTACGTTGAACTTGCCGTAACGTTTTCGTAGGGCTGCCTAGCCGACTAAATTTTCGCATGAGCAGCGAAGAGAAGAAACTGGGAACGGAAATACTGACTAAACACTACCTGCAGAAAAGACCAACACTTCATGTCGTTTGAGCAGAGACATAACACACACCGACCAGGACCGAAACATGCACAAACAAAAGATGCACTCCGCAGGAGTACCTGTACGCGCAAACAGGAATCGGTATTCGCAATCCTCGGCGAACCAACGATCACTCAACGTGCAAACAAACAACCGTGCGCTCAACCTGCCGGAAAGAAACCATTGCCGAAAAAAAGCGGTTGTTGCTGGCCCCTGTTCGACCCGCCGATACACATCAAAACGCCGAAAAATCTCAACCAACCGCTCCACTACGGCCACGCACGACATCGTCAGAGAACTCCCCCTCCCCCCGCCCTCCTGCCGGGTCTTACACTATTAAAGTGCGAACGCTCTCGGGATAACGCCTCCTCCTCCTCTCTCGGCAACAAAAATCAGCATCCCCACCACTTGCGCACAACGCAACACACCACATTATTGAGAATCCCAGAAACGGGCACTCACCCCTGCTCGTCGGAGGAGGCCGATCAGAACCCTCCGAAGCCACAATCTCGTAAAAAGCACCAAAAAACGCCTCCGTTCTTCCTGCCCCCCGGCTCCCGCCCCCGCTGCCGCCCCCGCACCCGCCGCCGCTGCCGCCCCGCCCCCGACCTCTGCCAGCTTCAGGAGAGGTCCCGGGACTAGCCGGTAGGGCATCAGATGTCCTGACGGGAAGCCCGCCGACTGATTCCGGTGCCGTTGATTTTGTTTATCGATTGTTGTTGCGTGCGTCGCGAAATACCACGAGTGTTGCCACCGTTTGCCACCGTGTGTGGAGGATGGAGGGTGGTGACGACGCAGAACAAGGCCGGTGGGAAGGTAGGGGTGGGGAGGGTAAGGTGCGCAAAGTGGTCGGAGGGGGGGGGGGGAAGGGGGTGTACTCACGTCGTGCATGACCGTGGTCGTATGACAACAGACCCTCGCATCCTTACTATGCCGGGAAGGAGGAGCACGTCGGGTTTTCACCGATCAGGCAGACATTGCTTGCACGGGGGAGTGGTGGCGGGCGGGGGGGCACAGAGGTGCGGGTAGAGACGAGTCGTGAGAAAACAGAGTGAGAGGGGGGGGGCGTGGTGGGGTGAGAAGGCATCACACCGCTCCTAGCACCGGCGTCGTTGTTCATCATGGCACACTTGGGGGCGGCAACCGTTGACGGTGTCGGCGGGTATGGATCGGTCCCGTAAAATGGCAGATACTATATCTTACATGCACAAGATTCGGGAATCTCGCACCCTTGAAAAAAAAAAATGGTTTCACAGCAGAAAAAAGTAAATGGTTTTAGCTTCATGCGCATGGGATCACCGCAGTATTTTCGGTACATGAACCTGTTGAAAAAAAAAAAAAACCAACTCCCGGGCATATAGACACCACCGCGAAAGCTCGAAAGCGAAGAAAACGAGGCACCAGGGATGAAACCGAGCAAAGGGCTCGATGTGCCGTACAAAAAAGCAGCGTACGATTTGCTGCTTTCTTCTTTCCCATTCTGTTTTTTTTTTCGTTTTTTTTTTTCAGAGTAGCAGTGATCTCTCATCTTCGACGCCAATATGGAAGGTGCCTCCCTTGGTGGCGTCGGCCTTGTCTTCGTCTTGAACGGAGTTCGCCGAGGCCTTGACGTACACATTTTCGTCCGTGATATGTGGCAAGGAGGTGCCTCCACAAGCCTCCCTCGCGTCTCCCAAGGAGAGAGCTTATATATATTGTGGGGGTGGGGGTCCTTCTCCAAAGGACTCTCTGCTCCCTGGCGCATTCGGACTTCATGGCCCGAAGGTCGAACCGCTACGAAGGTCCATCAGTGATGGCTGGCGGATCTCATAGACCGGACGTTGGTTAACGTATCTTTATGGTTTGGCATTTTTTTATCGGAGATTGACGGTATCTACGTATCCTGTCCTCCACCTCGCCCCCCCCCTCTATGCGCGTCAAGTCCACCTTTGCTAAGGATGTACGCGACTTTGGGGCGAGCATTCAAGAGGGAATGCTGGTGGTAGGTGGAGTCTTGACAGGGAAAACGTATCGTCGTCTTCTTCTGCACTGCCTAAGTTCTGTACCTAAACACCCCCCCGCTGACTGTCTACGACAGCACACTTCGTGTTGAGAAAACACGGCAGTAAGTGTTGGGGGGTTCGCACAGTTCGGTTAGAATGCCAGCAGCTAAGTGTCGGAGTTGCAATGACTGTCCCATTTATTAAAATTCAACGCTCCACATCTGTCGCGTGGCCACACTAAGACGGCGTTTCCTCATGACGGCTGCATGTATTTATTACTTATTACGACACGGGCGAATGTTTCTGGTACCTACTTGCTCGAACAAGGTACTGTTTTGCTATGAGGCAAGCGCCAGATTGATGCCTCTTACGAGCATTTGTTTGGCGTGCGCACGCTCGGACAATGGTTGGCGCGGGGTAATAAGCTTCGCGAAACCGGACCGCTTGGGAAGTGACCTCGTTTCGCCCACGTAGTCTTCGCTGAGATTTGTTTGGTCCATCCGGGTCCTTTCGAACCATGATATGAGGTAAAACGGTGGTATGTACTCGTGCGGAATTTGATTGATTCTGCTCTCATCCTGTGGATTCCTGGAAACTATTACGGGGGGCCATAGTTCATAGGACCTATGGTATACATAAAACCCTATATATTTACCTATTTTTACTAACAATAGTTGGTCCTATTTACTATGCCCCCCCGTAATAGCGTGTGTCCTTATTCTGGGATTCCTGAGACGGAGACTGCCACTGCGAGGCATCCTCCTCGTCTACAAAAGCCCAAGCAAATTGCTGATAGAGCGCAAAACTACCGTTGCTACTCTCGCCACCGTTGTTATCCCTATTTTGTTCCCTACCATGGGCGACACCCTTTACGAGTATAGCTACCTTTTCTCGCGTTCCTCACACCTCAAAAAATCTCAAAAATCTCGACCGATTCTTTTTTTCCTCGCCTGGGAAAACATGCCTGCCAGGCATCATATACCCGGTATATAGGTACTACATAGCCGGTTACCCGACCGACTGAGTGGACTATGCGTCTAAACCCTCAACGTTGCATATTATAGTGAATAAGGAGCCCCCTGCTTGCCATACAGCCCCCACCGTGACAAAAAAAAAAAAAAAATCAGCAGAAAAGAGTCAACAACACCCGCGCTCCGCTTTTTTTTTTACCTCGTCGCCGCCGCTGACATGCCTCAGCAGGTCGCCCGTGTGTCCAGGAAGGGACGCTAACCGCCTCGGCTTGCTTCTGTCCTTCAACCCTTTGTCCCTTCAAGAAGAAAACACCGAAACGAAAATTGAAGGGAAATCCCACAAAAAAAAAGGAGCTGAGGGGACGGGGACGGGGGGGGCATGCATGCACGCACTTTTTCCTCTCGCGAATGTTACAAACAGCAAAATCGAGGTGAGACAAGACAAGAACCCCACCCACCTGTGAGTGCTCATCGACCCCTTACACTCCCGTTAGCTCAACAACAGTACGGGTATGCACCTACATATTGTGAGGCTTCTCATTCGAGGGGGGTCAAATATATACCAGGTATGCTTTTTACGACCCAAAGTCGGGGTTTCAAGACCCAAAGTCAGGCTTTTCAGACCCAAAGTCGGGCTTTTCAGATCCAAAGTCAGGCCTTTCAGACCCAAAGTCGGCCTTTTAAGACCGAGAGTCGGGCTTGTAAGACCGAGAGTCGGGGATTTTAGACACAAAGCCGGGCTGTCAAGACACGAAAGTCGGGATTTTAAGAAGCTCGAACGCAAGCTTATAACAACCCAATGATGACCTAGAAAATGTACACGAAATCGCATAATACAACCGAACGAAACGATGGCGGCTCGTAATACCGCGGAACATAGTAAATAGGACCTACGGTGCACGCAAAAACCTATATATTTCCCTATTTTTACTTACGATATTTGGTCCTATTTACTATAGGCCCCCCGTAATAGGTACTGCAGTTTTCCTGAGATGAGAAGCCGCTCCCCCCGTCAGTCAGGAATATTTTGCCTCGCAAGGCAAAAAGTGCCCTACCCCTTTCGTACTACCGCGTCTTCTCGAAACAACTCTAATCGTCACCCAACATGTATTACGGGGGACCATACAGTAGTAAATATGACCAAAGGTTGTTAGTAAAAATGGGTAAATATATAGTTTTTTGTGTGTACCGTAGGTCCTGTCAACTATGGTACCCCCGTAATAGGACACGACAAGACACAGAAACGACAGAAAAAACGTATATTACCAGCACTGCAGTCCCGTTTTGGGGACAAAATGGGTCAAGAGAGCGAAGGGGAGCCGAACGCACGAAATAAAATTGACGGGATGGAAAGGAAAGGGCGCAGCTAAAAAAAAGGGGGGGGGGGGTGGAACGAAGAAGGAAGGGGCAAGCAAGCGAGGGAGCGCACTCGTCGGGAGTGCTTTTTGCTTTTGAGAGGGGACAGTGGGCGCGGTGCTATGTGCACAACGGTAAGTCACGAGAAAGAAAAAAAAGATTTTGAACAATCAAAAGAGGCATAACAAGACGACGGAGGCTACGACGAGAAAAAAAGGAATCTGAGAAGGGGGGGGGAGGGGAGGGGAGGGGAGGGGAGGGGAGGGGAGGGAAAGGGGAAAGGAGAGAGGGAGCAAACAAGTAACCCCCCCGGCCAACGTATATATATATACATATAACCGGCCATCACGAACAGTAAACAGCGACACACCACGCAAGAAGAACGGCGTCTCCCCCAAAAAAGCAGGGTTCTTTCGGCATGCATCCAGTGTCTCGAGGGGGGGGTCGCGGCATTGGACGCGTTCCGCGACGAACAAAGGGGGTAACATGTTTTGGCCGAATCATTTCTGACTGCCTGTGGCCTCCTGAAACTCACCGGAACCCCCGAGACATCGATCAAAACAATGGTTGATAACTATAGGTGGTACCAGCGGTCTATATAGTGGAGGGAGGCATGCCTCCGACGGGAGAGCGGGCGGTGGGGTCGGGGGTTTTCATCACCTTTCCAGCGTCTGAGCATGAAGCACCGCCTTCACGGCGGGAACGTCCACGCCACCACCGGGGCCGGCCTGAATAAGAACCGCCATGCTTCGCAGGAAGTAGACCTGAATCGGAGAGGGGGGGGGGGGGGGGGGGGGGGGGGGGGGCGTACTCATTTGTTGCTTGCCTTAGTCATTTGACCATTGACCACGCATCCCTTTCGAGACGGAGCGGGGGGGGGGGGGGGGGGGTTACTCGTTGTCATGCATGGCCGTAGTCGTATGACCATAGACCCTCGCATCCCTACAATGCCGGGACGGAGCGCGTCGGGTTTTCACCGACCAGGCAGACATTGCTTGCACCAAGCGCGAAGCGAAACGTGAGGTGTTGGGCGAGTCGCATGAAGGGCGAGCTGCATCCTGCTAAGAACCGCTTTAGAGGCGGATTTTCTTGCATATGGATGACACCATCAATGAATTGAATTAATTTCTGGTGTGGCCACTTCCAGAGACAGCAATGGGTTTACTATGTAACTGCCTCGTGGGTGCCTCAATCGGGGAGGGGGGGGGGGGGGAAAGGACGAGGCGAAAAACGGTCACGCCAACGAACTAAATACGTGAAAAAGAAAGAAAGTATACGCAGGGAGGGAGAATTGATTGGATGACATCGGTGTGGGCATTCGACGAATTGAAAGAAAAACATCACGAGATTTCGCCTCAAAAACAGCGTGGCCTGGCCAAACGTCTGCGGCATGCCTCAGGTATATATGTATCACTTCGTCGAGCGAAAAAAAAAAACAGGCGTGCAGCGAGCAAATGAAGGCTGTTCCAGCAGACGCTGTCGTAAAAGCTATCTGGTACATACATACCTGGTATACTTATATATATTATATTAGCAGTACACCCGAACAAAGAGCCGCGCTCCTCCGTTTGACCCTTTCAGGACCACAGTCTCCGATTTGGGCACAGACCCCTCATATTCTACTGTAAGTAGTTTGTCCCCAGTGCCGGACTGCAGTGCTAAAAAGGCTAAAACCCTTTTACTACCGCGTTATTCGGAGGATCATAGTAAACGGGACCAAATATAGTTGGTAAAAATAGGGAAATATATTGGTTTTTGTGTGTACTGTAGGTCCTATTTACTACGGTCCTACAATATTTGGTCCAATTTACTATGGTCCCCCGTAATACATTAATTCCAAGTAAATCACCCCCCAAAAAAGGAGCGCAAATCCTGAAGAGCTTAAAAAAAACGCAAGCTATTGGCGCGTCGTGCCGTGTGTGATTGGAAAACGTCGCGAAGTCACAGCAAACAAAAAAAAAAACACACACACATTAAAAAAAGAACGCCATCAGCAGTACCAGGGGGGGGAAGGGGGGAGGGGGAACCCGACCCGACCCACCTGAAGCGGCAGCGATATCAAAGGTTGTTGCTCCTGCTGTAGCTTCTGGTTCCGCCCGCTGTCCCGCGATCTCGCCCCTCCCAGAACGCCTTCCAAGAAAACCGTCGGCGGCACTTCCATTGTAGTGTTGAGCACCCTGCGAAGAAGACCAAGGAGTGGGGGTCAGGGAGACAAACTATGCGGCGGGGGGGCGGCACGGTAGGTGTCCCCGGCAATAAACGGCCAAAACACACCGAAACGTCTCGAAAACCTTACTACATACCAGGTACCTGGTACGAAGGTATTGCCCAACAACAACAAAAAGCGACGTTGAGTGAGGTCGGACGCGACGTCTCTCACCTCAAAGGACCGCGGTCCAGAAAGCTCCCGCTAGCCAGGGCCAACACGCTCACCACCCCCCCGTCGCTGCCGCCGCCGCCACCACCACCGCCACCGTCCTCGCCCCCGTCCCCTCCCGCACCCGCCGCCCCCCCCGTCCACCCTCCAAACCCATACGACGCGCGGCGGCGGGGGCGGCGGCACCATCGCTCCCTCCCGATGCCGGCGAGCCAGCCCCTCTACCCAACGGCCAAGCGGCGCGTGTGCCTCCTCCACTACCCGCGGCGGCAGCGGCGGCGGTTGTGTCTGTCGGGCCGGCCAAGGCGACCGACCGCGTCGCGAAGACGCGACCACTGCGGGGCTCGACGCAAAGTCCCGCGATGGTGTGCGGGGCGATGACGGAATAGAGGACGGGGAGAGTGGCGTCGAGGAGGCTCAGCAGCACGAGACGGCTGCTCGGAGGGTTTGGACTGGCACTGCTCGTAGGCTGAAGGCTGAGAGACACCGAGAGGGGGAGGGGTAAAGAGGGGGAAAAGAGAGAGAGAGCGGGGGGGGGGGGGGGGGGGGGGGGGGGGGGGGGGGGGGTACTCATGTCAGGTCACATGTGGCCGTAGTCGTATGACCATAGATCATCGACCTTAGCACTCCTACGATGAAAGGACGGAGCACGTCGGGTTTTCACCGAACAGGCCGACATTGCTTGCACAAAGCGCGAAGCGCGGTGAGATGTTGGGCGGGTCACATGACGAGTGAGCTGCATCCCGCTAAGAACCAGGGGGGGGTTGACAAGGCAGAGCCAAGGGTGTTGCATTGTTGTCGTTGTACGCGACATCAAGAACGACGGTCGTAAAAGCTGCAAATCACCCTTGCTCGGCGGATACACAGCACACAAGCATATAGCACACAGCAAGCCAGCCGGATATTTCACACACAAACAACATACGATATGCTTTGCTGACCG
This sequence comes from Macrocystis pyrifera, assembly GCA_031763025.1. Taxonomy (NCBI): domain Eukaryota; class Phaeophyceae; order Laminariales; family Laminariaceae; genus Macrocystis; species Macrocystis pyrifera. The sequence continues at coordinate 7,985,350 of JASSKH010000028.1, forward strand.
TGGGCTGCGGAAGTACCAGGTATACAGGAGCAGCGCTCACCGCTCGCAAAACACAAAAACACTTTCAAGGACCCACCCACGGAACGGGGGGGGGGTACATACAACAGGAACAGGAAGACCGAAACGCGCTCCGTTTGAAGTACTTAAACGCCTCGGACAGTAAGTAGACCATCGATGTATCGATTATTGCGGAGGACCATAGTAAATAGGACCAAATATTGCTACAAAAAACAGGTAAATATATAGGTTTTAGTGTGTACCGTAGGTCCTATTTAATATGGTCCTCCGTAATGGTAGTAGTCCTTTCAGGGCAGATACATTCCCGATCTGTAGGATCTGTAGGTCATGTTGCCGGGCGGGAACCGTATGATCTGCATGATCTAGCAGATATTTCCTGCGTTGGATCTGTACAGGTACAGATCATGCACAACATCTCATAGCGGCAGGCAGGTGAGGATCTACGTGATCTACGGTGGACCGTGATTTGTAGGACGTGTGTCGGAAATACTAGACAAAACAGCTGCACATCGAGAAGGTCCCCTCTCACCCTTGGACGCTAGCCCTTCCCGACGTGTCAGCCGCCCTCCCGACAGACAGCCCCGCCATGACGACCGGCTCTGAGGCGAGGAACACGCAGGTGACCATAGCCTGTGTGTGTATTTTTTTCGCCCCCGTGCATGCGCGTGTTCGGAGAAAGAACAAAAGGAAGTGCCTTAAGAAAACAAGATAGTGACAAAAAACAACACGCCAAGTGAACACCAAGCAAACTACAGGCAACAGGACAAAACACACACGCGCTCGCAAGCACGGACGAACGAACGCACGCGCGACTGCTGTGACGACAACACCGAGGATGTAACCAAACCACCAAAACGCAAACAGAAAAAAAAAAAACAGTGGCCCCCCACACGAACGTATCTGCAGTAGTATGTATGTACCAGGCACGTCTTCATGCCCGAGATGCAGCATTAACTCGACGCAAAAAAAACAGTTGCGAGACCAAGAAAAACCCGACAGGAGTTGTCTCTCCTTCTGAGCAAAAAAACCGGGGGAAAAAAAAATGAACGAAAACAAGACGGACATTAACCGCCACCGGGTATAATATATATACATAGATACCGGTATATTTACGACCACTCTGGGCGAAAATATAAGGAACATTTAGTCTTGATCTTGACGCCTAAAAGATTCCTTGTATTTTTGCGGCCAGAGCGATACGTAGCAGGCACAGAACAGTACCTGAGGTGATACCCCGTTCTGTTCTGCATTGCCGTCGTTGTCGTTTTCGACGCTCTGTTTATCCAACTCCATCGTTCTGCGACGGTGGTTCCTATTCAAGGATGCGGATTTCTTCTTTCTGCGCGTTCTGCGGCTACCGCAGCCTCGGATGTGCCAGCGGCGGGCTGGGGCCGCGGACTGCGTACTCGAACTGGGGCTGTGGGGTCCAGGGATCGGTGACAAGACCTGCTTGCCCACGATTCCAATAGCACCATTTCATCGTGATCATGGTGGTTGCGGATAGTTCAGCGATTGTCACTGCAGCACGGAGTGACGCCCATCGTCAATCATGGTCCCTGCTGTTAACCCGTTTTTTTAGACCTCTACACGCGTTTTTGCGGGGAGAAGAAGTACTGGAATTAATTCGAGTCGAGCAGTTTTTTTTCTGGAGTCGCAGAAAGTGCCCTGTGGTCACATAGATGAGAATATAGTCCAGGCGTAAATTCACTCATTTTTCGCACGCCGACATCGTATATTGTCAACTCTGCTCACCGCGTGACAATCAGTGTAATACAGCTATGTCGTAGTTTTGTGAGCACAGAGCTTGTTGTATCTCTCTAGGCCTGAAGAATCGGCACGGACACTGGTTGCGCTGGACGTCGACAGGTAGAAAGAACGGTTTAATGTTAAGAAGAACACACAAGGAAAGAAACAACGCGCGCGACTCGCAAGTACTACTACTACTACTACTACTACTGCTACTACAGGTAGGAGTGCCGCGTAATGCCGTACAAATGGAAGTACTGCCTTGCAGTCCGGAAGAAGAGTCAAGCACAATCGCTGCATAGAGTCGGAGACCTCGGCGACCTGTCCGAACCGCCATGATCCAGACGCCGTCTCCGCACTAAACAATTTGTTTGTTCCCACACCCGATGGGCGAACGGCGTCAAACAAGACAAGAGCGTCGTGGTTAACTTCAGCCGTCATGAGGACGGCGCCGCTGTCGGTGCTCCTGCTGCCGCGGTCACGCGTGCGGCAGAGTCGGGGGGGGGGGAAACATGTAGCGGAGCGCATCGGCAGCAACTGCCAACCACGTAGGCAACACCTATACGGCGGAGCAGAGAATATCCGCGAGGTATTATATACTCGCACTGCACGCGACTGCTGCGAGTGGCAGCATTGTGCGGCAGAATAGAATATGCAGCTGTTGTAACACCCCCAACAACGGCCAAAAAACACTGAAAACAGCAACAACGACAACAACAGCGACAGATAACGGCAGCCAAGACACCAAAAGCAACAACAGCAGCAACAACAACAACAACAACAACAACCGATAAATAAACGACAACAACCACATCACCACCACCACTACCACTACCACCACCACCACAACAACAACAACAACACTCACCAGCACCAACACCAACCGCCACCAACACCGACAGAAAAAAAACGCTCGCTGTACGTATAGTCTACACGATCATCGTGCGCTACCATACTGCTGTACTCACAGTCCGGTCAAGTGGGGGTGGGAGGGACGCAGACCCGCCCGCAACCGCGGAGGCGTTCCCTGGGTCGGCGCTGCTAGCACCCGACGACCCCGCATCGCCGTCAGCGGGCGGAATAACGCGGGCCGCGAACGGTCGCACCATTCCGAGTGACCCTTGAGATCTTCCCGGGAGAGGCACGACCGACGAAAAATAGGATAGAGGGGGGGGGGGGGGGAGGAGGGGGAGGAGAGGGAGGGGTGTACTCGATATCATGCATGGCAGTAGTCGCATGACCATAGGCGAGGGAGAGGGGGGGAGGGGTGCAGGGGGGTGTACTCGATCTCATGCATGGCCGTAGTCGTATGGCCGTAGACCCTCGCATCCCTACAACGCCGGGACGGAGCATGTCGGGTTTTCACCGACCAGGCAGACATACCTTGCACCAAGCGCGAGCGCCGGTGAGGTGTTGGGCGAGTCACACGAAGGGTGAGTGAGCTGTATCCTGCTAAAAAAACTGCTTGGGGGGGAGAGCTTGCAATGGGTGACAGCTCCGAATGAATTGGCGTCTTTTCTGGTGTAACCACTTTCAAGGGGAGGGGGGGGGGGTGAGGCGACCAAAGCAAGGTGGACCTGCAGAATATTTCCCCGAAGAGCATAGTGACCGGCAAGACATCTAACGTCATCGAGACTATCGTTTCATGCTGAACATATTCATGGGCTTGTTCTCAAGATCTCGCTAAGGCGCGCCGGGAAGTATTCATATCGACCAGTCGCCGTCGCGACGCCTGTACTGCCACTTTCGACTCTTCTTCCGTGTTGGTGTGGCGTTTTAGGACTTCCGGCGGACGAGGGACGAAGAGCCGCCGACGGTTCCACGGCCGCCCGAATCAGAGCCGCCCGCGCGTCAACCCCTGCCTCGAGGATAGAAAGCGATCGCTCCCCGTTCGATGAACTATACGGTGACAGTTCTTAAAGGGACTTACCCTGGGCCAGAGCCCTCGCCACCGTCGCCGTCCACCGAATTGCGCCCCGCGATTGAGATCCGCGATTGCCCCCCGACAACGCCTTCCAAGTTCCAGACTCCCACCAAACCCGGCGCGGAACAGGCGCACAGCCATTCCCTGGCGAAGGTAGGAGAGCATCGCGAGAGTCAGTCGTCGTCGGATTACCGCCCGTTCAATGTTCGGGCACACGACACGACGGCGCAACACAAAAAGGGAACAAGAACTACATGCGGCGGAAACTCAGGACATTTTTTTTCCCTCGTTTTTTCTGCACCCAACAAGTGGGATGTCATACGAGTTAAGCGGGGGTCGACGCCAACTGTGCCTATCGACGAAATGCGGGGATGATTCACCAACATCTCCTGTTCTTGGTTTATATGGTTTTTAGGATGGGAATTGTTTTCTACATAAAATAGCATGGCCCTGCGGTTTGTGGATGATCTGGTTTGGTTTACATAGAATTTAGTATGGGATGTACCCCCCCCCGCATATACTTCGAAGTATTTGGTTTCCCGAAAATAAAATTTGGAGTGTGGTAAGAGGCTGACGCGATACGACAACGAATCGAATCGTTCAAGCACCCGGACAAACGGGGAAAGAGACCGCCCCCCCCTCAATTGACGTTGTCATCCAAAAGTATGGAAGTCCGCCTCACAAGCGGTTCTCCGTAGGATGTAGCTCACCCTTCATGCGACTCGCTCAACACCTCACGCTTTGCTTCGCGCTTGGCGAAAGCAATGTCTGCGTGGTCGGTGAAAAACCCCACGAGTTACCCTCGTCATCGTAGGGATGCGAGGGTCTATGGCCATACGACTACGGCCATGCACGACAATAGTGTGTCGAGTACCCCCCCCCCCCCCCCCCCCCCCCCCCTGCCCCCCACCCCTCTCTTCTCCTCTCTCCCCGCCATGCCCAGCTTGCGCGGTAGCCATCACAAAGGCAGCGTCTACCCATGCTACGCGAGAGCTCTCTCGACCCGATATGCTATTATACCACCCCCTCTCACCGTGCAGGGTGAAACGCCACCGATTGGAAACCCCCGGCGATCATCTCCGGTGCGGTAGCCCCCAAGGTGTGCCTTGCGCGGAGAGAGTCGCGATTCGCGAAAGTTTCCCTTCTAGACGCGGTTTCAGGGGAATCCTGGAACAGGCACAATACGTCCGCACGAGACAAAATAAGCGTGAGCGACTGACAAGAACGTGAAGAGGCCACGGGGTATTACGGGGCACCATAGCAAATAGGACCTACGATACACGCGAAAACCTACATATTTCCCTATTTTCACTAACAATATTTGGTCCTATTCACTATGGCCCCCCGTAATAGTTCAAAGGCGAGCAAGCTACAGACCAAAATTAGCACGAACGCCGGGTGCCAACGACCGTGTCCACAAGACTTGACAGCGACAAAGCAATGCTAGCCCTGTGCCGTCGAAAAGCCTCTCCCCGTTGTATCGTAAAACGCGCCCGAAAGTTCGTCAAAAACAAAAAAACAAGAAACAAAATTTTTTAAAAAAAAGTCAGACGAAAACAAACCGTTTTGAAAGGGAAAACAACGGAGAAAACGGACCCTGTCGCCAACGGGAAACGTGACCATCGTATATACACTAATAGGAGCCAAGCGGACACGCGCGAGAGACAGGTTCGCCAGCAAAGAAGAAGAAGAAAAAAAAAAAAACGAAGCAGTAGCACACTACGCCATCGCGACGACACGGTAATTAAAAAAAAAAACGCAGCAATCGATCCCACGGAGAGATGAACACCAACCCTCACTTCTCTTCCTTGCTCGTCTTGCTCGACCCCCGACCCCTCGGCGGGGACGGCGGTGGCGATCCCCCCCCGGGTGCGCTAGCAAAGCTCTCCCCTCCCCCCAGCATCCCAGAAGAGTCGCCGTTCGCGCCCCCCCACCCCCCGCTTCCGCTGCCCGCCGCCGCCGCCGCTGCTGCCGCCACCGCCTCCTGAAAACCGTCCTCCGCTGCCAGCCGTGCCCTGGTAGTCCCAAAGCCTGATGGTGCCGTCCGACAGACAGGCCGCGACTATGGAGCGTGTCGGGTGGCAGGCGACGGCGACGACCGGCCCGGCGTCGCCGAGAGAGTGGCTGAGCGAGCCCAGGCTGTCCCAGGGGTCCACTCGCACAGCCTGACATTTTTTTTTGTTTTTCGTTTTTTTTTCAAATGTGTCGTTTCGTGCGAGAGCGATGACAGCAGACAAGCGGTATCGAGTCAGATCAGGATGTTACGGTCGAAGCAGAAGGTTTGTTCTACTGCAGACCTGATTGCGATGCCTGGTAACGTGTCAGGTATGTTTTTTTCGTTTTGAATGCTGTATACTTGGGAAAAAAAAACACAAAATGTGCGTTCACGTCAGAGGAAACGAAAACGTGGGTTCTCACCCCCAAAAGGGTCGACCCTCAACTTTTGTGAGTTCTGAGAGAGTGGTACGGTACGTCCGTCGCGCCTGTTCCTTCACGATTCTTTCTCTCAAGTCGACGCAATGCTTGCACCTTCTATACGCTCGTCGTCCGCGAGGAAACGGGGGAAATTCTCGTCCGAGAAACATATTGGAGAAGGGAGAGAGAGGGGCACGCAAAATAGGCCGGCCGCCGCTCCACTACGGCCGGCAGTCCTCGGGATTCAACACCCGTGAACCAGCTTTAGCACCACAGCACCCACAGTCTGGGGACGACATGGAATTAAAGCGGGATGATAGGGTTAGGCACGTTCTTAGGCGCACTCGACCCAGCGCGTTGGCGGTGCTCCAGCGAAGACACCGCCGTCGGGGCAGCACAGCCATGAAACATGAGCGCGTCAAACTGCTTTTGTGGGTCACGCCTTCGCTGACAAGAAATAAAAATAACGCCTTTCCAGGATCTGCCTCTTGCAAAATTCGTGCAGCTACGTTTCGCAACGTCCGAAACAATCGGAATCCCGAGTACAGGATGTAACATATCAATACTATCTACAGCACTGCCCCCCTGCCCCCCCTCCCGCGCCGAAGCCGTTGAAGGTGTCTCTAGTAGGAGTAGGAGCGAAACTCCGTCTCGAAAGGGGCGCATGGTCAATGGTCACAAATGACCAACGCAAGCAACAAATGAATACGTCCCTGCCCCCCCCCCCCTTCCGTTCTCCCCTCCCCCCTGCCCCCCCACACAGCACGCCGACACATCTCTGCGTACCGGCATACGTACCTGCAACGCCGCAACGCCCGCCCTGCCGAGGAAGACCAACCCGCCACCGGCAGTCTTGGAACCCGACATGCACTGCACCCCGCCCCCCAGGCCCTTCTGGCTCCCGCGAGAATGCGCGAGGCGGAGTCGGATAAACCCACGGTGTAAACCCCTGACAAAAAAAAAACGATCGCGGCGAGAGGACAGAAAAGTACGGTTAAGGACCCCTGCAGCTGGCGCGGTGTTCGCCAAGAAAAAGGCCGGGCCGGGCCGGGCTTGGCGGCGGGCGGGATGGGGACGGGAGAGGGGCTACACTGGCCGCTTGCAGCTAGCGCGGCGTTCGCCAAGAAGAGGCTGGGCCGGGCGGGGGAGCGGGGCGGGGACGGGGGAGGGGCGAGAGGGAGGCGGGGGGGCAGGCGAAACTCGTGGTCCCGATCTAGGCTAGGTGTGAGTCTGCGGGCCTCGCCTGTACCCACCTGTGCCAGGGTCACGCGCTGAGGACAGAGCACTTGCAGCAGCAGGATGGCAGGCTATACAGACAGTTCGGCAGGAATTCAAGTTGGAAGGTATAGGCACAAGAGTGGCGTTTAAACAGTCGACCATCGCGCCCTGGAAGCGCACGAGAGGGCTCTCTTCTGCTGCTAGTGGATCCCGTACTCTCCGAAGCAGCAGCGGCAGGCAGGGAGGAGGGGGGGGGGGGGGAGCGGGGACAGCATTGTTTGAACTTGCCTTGTTACGTTGGAAATCGCGAGGGAGCTGTGCTTGGGCAGGAACTGAGCCAGCAGCGCCTTTCCGCCCTCACCGACGACCATAGCCGCCATGACACCCCGCCCACCTGCTGAGTGAACGAAACAAAGCGGCCGCGAGCCGTGACAAAACGACGTGGGTGCACCAGTGACCCAACCGGCCACATGATGCAAAAACATGGGGGGGAAACAAAGAGAACGACGACTAGGCAATCGGACCAAGGTAGGTGCCGCCTTCCTACGAAAAATCATTACAACCAAGTAGTACGTAAAATCGGCGAAACAAAAAGGAAAACAAAGAAAGAGAGGGCGACGAGGTAATAGGTGCCGGTACTACCTTCCCTTCCGACGAAGAATCACCACTCCGCCAGTGCGTGTGACTCCGGGCCCACGTCGTACATACTCTTTGAACGTGACCAGCACCCCGTCAGCCGAAACGCGCCAACGCCTCCTAATCAGGGAACACCGATTGCTCATTATACACCAGCCGAGAGCGGGGCCTTCTCGCACGCTATGGTAACCATTTACAGGCTCGAAGCGCTGGCTTTTTTTCCTGGGTGGACGAGGCCTTTTCTTTACTGTGACTGGCGATTCTTAGCTCACAAGCTGCGCGCCACGGAGGGAATTTCGGCCGAGCTCTCAAAAACATATACCAGTTACCTGGTACCTGGTAGTCTACATTTTATGAAAAAATCAAACAGTAGTATCAGCCGTCGACGCAAAAAGCCCAAAAAGTGGGGGGTTATTGTCCGGATCGCACGCCATAAAAACGCCACCATATCCTGGCATCGTAAGCAACCCTCCGGGAACTAAATCCAGGGTCAACGGGAGAATACATCGGAAATACCCAAGTTAGCTTGTGTGCTGAAACTACAGTAGGTGCTGCGGTGCTTCCATTGATTGTGCAATATGCCCACGCACCTCCCGTCACCGACCCACCTCCGGGCTGGTGGACTCCATCGCTCGGCGGAGGCGTTACGACCTTGGCGTTACAAGCGCCGTTAAAGCTGTCGTGTTCGCTCGCCCGCTCGCCGCTCACAAGAACAACAGACGCCTCGGACTGGACGGATTCAACAGAGTCAGGCGGAAAAGAAGAAAAAAGAAGGAATCACACGGGAGCATCGATCGGTATCATATTGTAAGGTCGTGCAGCTGTCGCTATGAACAGGAACTCGCGCAGCAGGATTATTTGCAGCTGTTGTCAACGTGTATGCGTTGGGAAGTTGTGTTCAAACCACAGAGTGGGTAAGCACAGTTCGACGCGGGGCTTGCTATGTGACCCCGGGTCTGAGTTTCGACCAGGCAGGGAGCAGGAAAAAAGAAGGGCGAACATAAGAAAAGGGACGGAAAAAAGCAAAGAACAGAAATCACCAGCCCTGATTTAATCAATTTCGGAGACTACACCGCGGTCGATCGTAGAGTTAAAGGCTTCAGCGATCTCGCAAGGGCTTTTCCTCTTTTTTCTAGTTTTTGGCGCTGTGTGTGTAGTACCTATCATACCGTCCGGGTAGGAGGCATCGATCGGCGCGAGGGAGGAGATTAGTCCCGACTCCCGACCATGTATCATGCTCCGGAGCAAGCATCCAGCATGACAGCAGCGCGAACAGCACAACAGCAGGAGTACGATCACCTTCGCACACACATGCTTGGGAGAGTCGGGAATCGCTATCGTTTTCGGGGGTGTCGTTCCCCGACCACCTACTACCCTATACTATGCATACAGAAGGTAGAGGCATGAGTGAACGTGACGGTGCGCTCCCGCAGTTCTGGCGCGGGCGTGGACAACAAAAAACAGGTCACGACGTACGTACATAGAGCTCTCCCATGGTGGCCGGTGGCAAGAGCGCAGAGCACCAGGTATCATGGTACAGTAGTCTGTCTACAGACTCGAAGTACATATACGACCAACTTTCGAGACACACACACGTACTACAGATAGATACCGGTACGTACTCGGACGGCGCGTGGCTCGTTGGCGGGACCAAAAAATACACCCACACAAAAATAAAAGTAAAAAGTTCATACGTAGCCCCCGAGCTTTTGCACCACGCCGAGGGACATACACTCGCACCAGGCGTGTGAGCGTATTCCACTTACCAACTTAAAAAATGTGGCGGCTGCCCTCACTTATGTAGCTTTTCTTGGGGGCCAAAATGGTCTGAAAACATATTCAGCTATAGTCTACCTGGCAGTATTAGTCTACTTGGGGCGTCGACGAGGAGTATGCTCCTCATAAATGTTGCCATCTCGTGTGCTGTATCGTGGGGCCGAAAAAAGTACCAGGCACCACAGGTATCACGTATACGAGGACACAACAGCGGTGCGGTGTGTGGGTATATATAGACCGTTCCCTTCTACCAACGACATCCAGCACATCGGGCCCATGGTCCATGCACAAGCACATACTTGAGGGGTGGTCACACCTTGATTGTGAATATTTACGGAGGTTTTGTGCTTGGCTCCTAAAGCTGACGACCCTCCGACCCGAACCCTAACCCTACCCCGAACTCTATGCCAGTGGTCAGTGCTTGAATGCTGTGCTTGGTAAGAGTCTAGGAATGCTGTCCTTGGAAAGACTCTAGGTTGATTCGGCGGGCCCGGAATGCTGTGGCTGCGAGCACTTTAAAGTTGATTGAGCCACCCTTAGCCAATCAGAGAGCCCAGATGTCTACCCCGGGAAGATTCACGATCACCCCTTGACTACTACTTACTGCTCACGAAGTATACGTCTGATGCGTCTTCCCACGGGAGAGATTCAAGCTCCGTGGTCACAAGTACTACAAGCAGTACAAGTCCTAGACCTGTGGTAAAATACGTGCACTCGCTCGTACCCGAGGGGTGTACAGCAGTTTGGACCTGGTTCCAGGTAGGGCAGGGTAGAGTGAAAAATATTGCGCAAATGCTCCCGGTATACTTCATACTCCGAGTACACTCGGAGCATTGAGCACGTTTGGTACTCGTAGTACTGAGAGTATTGGAGTACTGGCGGCCTAAACACTGCGAGTACTGAGCCATGCTGAAGGCCCGCAAATGCACTGCGAGCACTGGGAGTATGAGCAGTGCAGAACCCCGAGTATGAGCAGTACCCGCGGTACAAACATGCGAAATACTTGGGAGTACTCAGAGCATCAAAAGTGCTGAATCCATGCATACTGCGAGTACTGTACATACTCCCGCAATACTGCCAGCACTCTTGAGCACTCTAGTTGCCCCCCCGAAATATTGTTTCCCCTACTCCCACTTGTGGGGCCATCCGTGAACATGCTTTCTGCAATATAATGGGGATGAAATCGTCGAAAAGGTGCACAACAGATGGTCGAAGTATACTTCATAGTCCGAGTGTACTGCGCATACTGAGAGTAGTTTGGTACTCCGAGTACGCGCAGTACTCGCAGTACCAACGGATTAAATACTGCCAGTACTTGGCAGTACCCGCAGTACATGACCATGAAATACTTGGAGCACGGCAGTATTCCACAGCAGTATTGAACCCCGATGTACTGCGAGTATGGCTGTATCCGTAGTGTAGAATCTCAAAATACTGCGAGTACTCGCAGTATCCCGCAGTACATCAAGCCCAAATACTGCGAGTCTACGAAGTACCTGAAGTGCTTTCTCTCGGAAATACTTTACTCCCAGGTACAGGGAGCACGTATATATCAGGTGCTGTATTGTCCTCGTTGAGTATCTGCAACAGAGTAGTACCTAAAATAATGACAGGAACGAGGCGAGATCAGACGATCAGCCGCCCTTCACCGCGGTTGGGGTGTGGCAATTTCACAAACTATTAATGTTGCTGCTGTAATAGTGCAAGCAATGCGCAAACAGGTATCTAACGCACACACGGTTGAAGCGTTCTGTCTTTTGTCTCATACGAGCGTACGAGTGTCCCCCTCCTTCTCAACACTCTCTACTATCTACTGCTTTGCCTTCTGCTCGGCATCTACAGCAGCAGTGGGTGCTCAGTGCCTCAGGTGCTCTGATGAACTCCACTGACCCTTTCGTCTAAAAGTGCGGCCTTTTCTCATCATGAAAAAATGCGGCGGCACTTGCTCTCTCATTCATCTCTTCAAAAAAAAGTGGTAAAATGCCTACCGTAGCTTTCCTTTTTCCTTGCCTTGCGGGATGCATCGCATGGCCCCAAGACACCACACCAACACCGACACAAACAAGTCCACTTCACCGCCAGATACCAAGCAACGGCTATCCCGGACTGACTTCACAAGGTAGAGGTCGCCGCACTCAAGTTGATCTACTCGTAGGGTACCCCTGCCGACAAAAGTGGTGCGACGGAAGGAGAATCTCGAGCGACAGAGGAGGGGATAGTCGAAGTCCCAGAACATACAGGCTTCATTCGAGCACACGGCCTCACCGGGTGCGGAAGAGGTAATGGGGGCTGCTGTCCGTGGACTTCTACCGCCAAGGTACCGACCGGTCGTAGTGACAGCATGGCGCAGCGTGTTCTCTGCTGATGTGGGTGCTTGGTAGTTGTTCTGGGTGTCTCGGCCCTTTTCCTCTCCCCGAAAAGGTAAGGCCTTTTTCATGATATGGAACTCCTTTGATCAGGATATCAGCAGGGTCGAAAGACAGAGTTGCTGCGTGGTGCAAGGTATACAGCGCCCCAAGCAAGACGGGACAAGGGTGAAGCGCCAAGGACATGGATGCTCCACGCCCACCGGATTTTCCGGCACCGGCGCCGGTAATCATCGCTGGGCAGCAGGCGAAAAAAAACAGCACTAATGTCTCCGCACCGCCAGACGGAACATCAACACCACAGCAGTCACCGCCGTCCGTGTCAACGTCGGATGGCGCACTCGAAACGGAGGAGAAGCAGGACCCGGAGCCTGCTGCGGGGGGGGGGGGCGTGTCCCTTCCACCGCCTCCACCCAAGGTGCCCGGTGGACGGGGTAACGGTAGAGGAAGCAGAGCGGCGGCAGCGGCAGCGGTAGGGATCGTGGGCGGGGGTGGCGGTGGATACAAGCCTCCGAGCTGGGGGTTGGCGACGGCGCCCGACGCTTCCGGCCTGTCGTTGACGGTGCTGAAGGGTGGGATCGAGGTCGGCAGCATCTCGCTGGACCACCGAACGCACGTCCTTCTCGGTGAGTTCAAGAGATGCAGTACTGCTGTGTCGTGTAGTGCTTAGTGCGAACGAGAAGTCGTACACAGCTCGAGGTGCACCGGAAAGGCCACGATTGCGTAGGAAGTTCGGGACAGGCATTTGATTGAATGACTGCTGTGTTTTACCGCTGCTTGCGGTGTCGGGTGCGGGGTGGTATCGTAGGGAGCCAAGGTTGGTGCCATGTCCGTTATCATACGTAGCGGCGTAGCGGCATTCCATATGTTCGAAGTACGCGACGTACGATCTGTCGGAGCCGGTCTGTGGCGGGTGCACCTTCTTGCGCTGCGCACAGCAGCAGTGGCCTAATGCAAGCGTTTTCCCCTGAGGACTACTTATTTACGGGGGACCATAGTAAATAGGACCAAATATTGTTATTCATAGTAAAAATAGCTGAATATAAGGGTTTTTGTACTAATGTAGGTCGTACCTGGTATTTCATATGGTCCCCCGTATTAGTACTTATTAATAGTAGGGCAGACTTTGACGCTTCGTGGCAATTCTGTTACAATGATGCATTACTTCCTTTCCTTTGTTACGCTGGACTATTACGATTAATAACAGCCCATTCGTTGGCGTGGTTGGCGTGGTGTGGTGTGCTCACTGAGTAGCTCAGTGGTCTGTCCTTTATGCACGAACAAAAGAAGTACCTTTGGGCTCGATACGGGCTCCCGCCGATAACATCCTCCGAGGTTGATCAAGCCCCTAATCAGCGCCTGGTTTGTCCTTCATATTGTCCCCCTCGCTACACGTTCGTTCTTTTACTCAAGTGGTTCACTCCACTGGTCGAGTGTTCTTTCACAGTGGTTCTCTCCACTTGATTTCCCTTTTTCTACTCACGGCAGAAAAAAAAAAATAGAAAGACAACGTCTGGCGGGACTCGAACCCCGGACTTCTTTTGTTTATATTTATAGGTTAAACCACGTCTGAGTTACTCACTCGGTTAGCGATGACTGAGTAGGTCAGTGGTCTCATCCTTTATAAACGAACATGGCGTGTTTGCAGAGTGATAATGGCGCTTTACTCTTTGTCACAAGTCACCGACGGCAAGGACGTGTATTACGGGGGGGGGTCCATAGTTGACAGGACCTATGGTGTACATAAAAACCTATATATTGCCTATTTTTACTAACAAAATTTGGTCCCGTTAACTATGGACCCCCGTAATAGTACTGACTACCTGTACATACGTGTGTATGTACGTACAGCAGTATCCATCTCGTGAACCAGAGGGTAAAATGATACAGCGGCCGTATGTAGCGTGTGGTTCGTTTCGTGTCTGGGGCACGACTGGGAGAAAATAAGCTACAGCAAGTAGACACGCGCGAAACCGCCACACCACGGAATGTATTGAGACTCCCTCACGCCCAACACCTGTGCTTGTGACCACGGGCTAACAAACATGTGAGAACGTTCTCATCACCATCGTCATCATCTTAATTTATCGTGATCGTCATAAGCATCAGCATCATCATGTATGACTACGCACGAGTATTAACTACCACTCTGTCCCGCAACATAAGGAAGATTTGTATTAAATAGTAACATACGTTCGGCGGTTATATTTCGGGACAAAGGGATACAGTATTTCACATGAAGCAGACCGTAGAGGCGCCGCACGCAGGTCGCACACATAGTCGTTTATAAACACGCCTCCAACCCCATGGTATCCGCGCCGATTGGCCCTTGAACCCGCGCGCCGCTCTCCAGGCAGGCAGCAGGGGGTCGTGGATGTTCTGCTGGAACACCCTTCCATCTCGAGGAAACACGCGATTCTTCAGCACGGCCAGAACGGTAAGTACCGGTATTTACGTATGAAAATATCATATGTGGAGTCGGAGTCGAGTCGTCAGCCCAACTGCTACGGGGTTACTACTTGAGCGGCCGCGGCCGGCCGTCCTCGCCTGTTATTTTTCTAGGCAGACGATGTCCTTGGGAACGGTGTTTGCCGGAGGGGGCGATGCGGTCAGGGCAGCGCGCACACAACGCCCCGTGAAGTGATGTAGTTGATGCTATTGGCGCGCGCGATGTCCAGTCCGCGATTTGTCTTTTTTTTTTTTTTTTTTGCGAACACAATGCCAAGCGTTCACGTTCTTTTAGATAGGGGATCAGTAGGCATCGCCCACCTCGGAACGTACGTTCGAGCCCACGACATGCGCTTTGACTCCAGGCATTTGGGATCTGTGCAATGGGTAGAAAAGCACTGTCACCGGTGATTTATTTTCTCGCCGCGCCATAAGAAGGTTCCGGTGGGTCTTCAACTTGAGCTAACGAAGGGCGCGGGGAGAAAGGCGCTGTGAATAATTATTCTCGGGGCTGTAGGACTTCCCCCCCCCCCCAAGACCCACGGACCACGCTTATGTATGGGAAAGTATGGGAAGAGGCTCTATTGGGAGCCTCCTTGCCTGAACTTTCACCGGTGGCAGTATGTTGCTGTAAGCCCCGGTTCCCTTTCCGATGGGGTAACCCTTTCCGCACTCGAGACATGCGGCCCTCACGTTCTACTGAGGGGGGGGAGAAAAGGGCGTCCGTATCGCTCGAAAACATTTTTTCGGTGCAAACGTCGCACTCCGTCGGCGCCGGACGAGTGGAAAGAAAGCGGGTTGGTGTTTTGTATCGCTGTTGAGTTTTTCGCCGCCACTCGCCAAAAGCGATACAGGCTTCGGTTCTACTCCCCTAACCTGTTGGAAGCATGAGAACAGAAAGCCACCACCCTACAGTACTAAAAGAGTAGATCGGGACAGGCGTACCATGCGCTCATCACGGTTCTTCGAGGTCCTGTAAATCGGGTGTCCCCCTGGGCAAGAACGCCTTGGTTCTGGTTCATGTTGAAAACTCTTCCGACTTTTTTCACTGCAGTAGTCGTTACTGTACGGACCCAAGAAGAATGTATTGCCATACGGCACCTGGCTGGTCTATTTGCCGTTCGTTGTAAACGCGGTGTGGGCCAACCGAATAGCCGCGGAGGACCGCGTTTTTTTGTCAACACGGGCACGAATTTTGTTTTTCTATGATGATTCTCCTGATATCTGCTTTCCGCTGTGTTTCGCGCAGGCACGCTGTTCCTGCTCGACAACGGTAGCACGCATGGCTGCAGCGTCAACAAAATTAAGATCCCTCCCAAGGTGAGAAGCCTTGAGCAACCAAATGCCAGCGCTTTTTTATGCGGGAGGTTTCGCGCGGCACTCTTGTCACGTTCCTGCGGGGTCCATGACGAACACTATTAGAAACCCCGGCGGACACTACCATGACGGGCATTAAAGTTTACGTGTTCCTCCTTTGTGGATGAATCATTTCGGAAAACTCTTAACCGAACGGAGAGAGCGAGCGTGGGCAGGCGGTAACTGCGTGGGGCTGGTGGATGCTTGTCGCGTCGGTGTTCCCAGCACAAATGCTGAGATCGCCGATGAATAGTAGTAGCAGCGTTCATTGGGTACAGCTTTAGTTTTTCGTCCGAACTGTGGCAAATAGTCGGTTTCAATTATAAGGCGCGGGTCGTTTTTTTCGACTCGAAGGTGTGCGGGAGGTCTGCGCTCCGCTCCGCACGGCACGGACAACGCGAACACAAGCCGGGGACACGCGCCGACGTGGGGAGTTGTTTCAACAGCCGTCTCGACAAGCTACGATCAACGCTGTGATACCTCGCGCTAACACGATCGGCTCGACCCAGAGCCAAGACCGGGACGGGGGTGCAAAGCGTAGTACATAGCCATGGCGGATCCTTGTACGTGGGAGTTTAGGCGAAGGTAACGCGATGGGAGCGAGTGCAACTCCATGTCCTGGAGGGAAAAACTCGAGCTGAACGGGCTGAAGAATGACCGAGGGTTTTTTGCTTCAGAATTTCCGAGCCTTTCCGAATACAGTTGTGCGTCGTTGTGCAGAAAAAAGGCGTTCATGCCTTGTTGAATATCGAACAAGCCTGCTTGCGCTCTGGTGATGCCCGCCCATGCACTCTGGGTGGTTATCTGTGTTCGGTGTGTGTTGAGAAATAACCTTCTTGCGGCGACAAGGCCTATACTGTTATGACTTCCAGTAGTTTTCGTTGCACGTAGGCATCGCCTTAAGGTCCTTCGTTGTTTTGTTGGCAAACACGCCATCCCGCTTTTTTTCGGCGAAGTATTTTGCGTTGCCGCCATCGCCGTGACCTTCGTTTCTTTGTTTTGCGTTGTCGTCGTCACATCGTCATCGTCGTCGTCGCCGTCGACGCCGGCAGGAGTTCCACAAGCTGAACGTCGGGGACGTTATCAAGTTCGGGGAGTCGACGCGGCTTTACGCGTTGGAAGGACCGGAAGAGCTGCGTCCGGCTGAGTACGAAAGCGACAATCTGGTGAGGCAGCTATAACGCGACGAAGAGATCTGGCTCGTCCGCGCAACTTGACAGAAAAAAAAAAGGGGGGGGGGGGGGGGGGGGGGGGGGGGGGGGGGGGTGGAAGGGGGGGGGGGGGGGGGGGGGGGGGGGGGGGGGGGGGGGGGGGGGGGGGGGGGGGGGGGGGGGGGGGGGGGGGGGGGGGGGGGGGAGGGTCGAGCAACCCCCGGTAGAAGGAAGGCAGGGCGATGTTTTTTTCGCCAGAGTGGTGGTTCGTTTTTCTTTGTCGAAGAGGTGGGTCCTCACGGCGTCCCTCCTTCCTAACGGACGCGATCAGTCCCCGTCGACGTAAAACGTTTTCTGCAAGGTCAGGCTCCAAGTCTGCCCCCAGAGGGGGAGAATTGAGAGAGACCCCCTCTCAACCGATCCCTCGGCCGACCCCAACGCCGCCCCTATAAACGCTGACCCCCCTTACGTATTTATGATGGATCATTTGCGTTTCTACTGGCTGGTCTGTTTTTTTTTTTTTTTTTTTTTTTATGACCACACGGTCGTTGTACGCTTTTGTGCAACCTTGGGTTTTTTTTTGGTTTTTTTTTCTTCATGTGTTCGATGCCTGAGTGCCCCCCTTGTGGTGGTACGTAGGCGTTTTCCAACAGGGGGGGACAACTTACGTTCAATAGTTTTCACGGGCAACGAGTAAGCGTTTCCTTCTCGGAATGAGCGACTCTGTAGCGCTCACAGTAGCCGCACGCCTGCACAGAAGAACGACATCCGTTGATCGATCGACGAGTGAGATCGGCCCCGCCCACCGCGGGGGGGGGTTTCCGCGGCAAACATGGATTGAGCTCGCCGTGCGACGTTATGCCCCATGCCTCACCTCACGTAAGACACAGCGAACTCTCCCCGCCCCGTCCGGTCGCTCGCCCGCCCGCCTGAGCCCCGACCGCCGACGACGCGGTACCGAAAAATGTGCCCTGCTGCCGTTTCTATTTCTAATCGCTCGCTTCCTTCCTTCCTTCCTTCCTTCCTTCCTTGCCGGCGTTTTTTTCTCTGCAAACCATTTCACCGTACAGCGGAATTTACGCCTCGAGGCCGGGCGAAAGCAGCTAGCGAAGAAGCTGGCCAAGATAAAGGCAGGCGTTGCCGGAAGGGGGGCGGGGGGCGAGGGGGGAGGGGACAGCGGGGAGTACGGGATTAGCTGGGGTTTCGACGAGGATGCGGTCGCCGAGGACGAGGACGAAGACGGAGAGGGGATGGAAGGGGACGACGGGGAGGTGATGGTTTCATTGTCGTACGAAATGTTTTTTTTTTTGTGTGTGGGCTTGCGGGTGTTGCATACGTATGATACGTGTGCGTTTGGCGTCGTGATGTAGAGTGTCGTTTACGGAGAACAAAATATAGCCGTCCTTCCGGCTTTTTGTTTTTTGTTTTCTCTCGAGGTTGTAGGACAATGGTGGAGTCTGTTAGGTCAGAGCGCTACTGCTTTTGTCGTGCTCCGTAAGCAGTGGAATTTGTCTGTGCATTCTCTGCTTTGATGGAACCTTGGCATGTCACTGCTCCGACACGTTCGTAAATCAGGTCGAACTCCCTGACTACCTGAAGACGGAGGCTCAGAAGCGGAGGAGGCGCGACACAAAGTAAGAGGATAAAGGAGGGCGCGCTTTTGTTGGTGGTTGTGGTGATGTTGGGGGGTTAATGTTGGTGTTGATGATGTTGTTATGTGGTGGTGATGTTGGTGGTGTTGTGTTGGTGTTGGTGCTGTCGTTTCTAATGGTGGTGTTCCTAGTCGGTGCTGGTGGCGATGTTGGTGTTGGTGTTGAAGCTGTTGCCTTGTACTTGCTTGTTTTTTTTCACCTAGCGGCTCTGTTTCGATCTCCTAGAGAACGTGACAGCAGGGCGTACTGGCCCCGCCGGTACAAGTGGGCTCCGAACAATCCGTGATACCGCCTCTACTTCACGCTCTGACAACAAAAAGTAAAAGGTGCACGTGTACTTCGTCTCCTGAATGTGTCTGATGTGTCGTTGCACTCCGAGACCGAGGCTCGCTGCTTGCCTCTCCGCGACGGGGTGACGGGGCGCCGCGTGGCAACGGCCGCCGAGAGACAGTCGCGAGGCTTTTAGCCTCAGCGCGTGTGCATTCTTCTCGTATCCTTGCCCCTTCTCCGTGCTGAACTTCTGCAGAGTGGGCCTGTCCGAGGACAGCGTGCACAAGAGAGACGCCAAGCTGTTCGAGAAGCTTCAGCTCAAGCTGACAAAGGTAGGCCTCTACCCCCCCCCCCCCCCCGACATGCTCCGTCCCGGCATTGTAGGGATGGGAGGGTCTATGGTCATACGACTACGGCCATGCATGAGATCGAGCACATCTCTCCTATTGAGTACCCCCCCCCCCCCCCCTCCCCCCCCTGAAAAAACCCGTGCTCCTCCGTCCCGGCATCGTAAGGATGCGAGGGTCTATGGTCATACGACTACGGCCATGCATGGCATGAGTACACCCCCCCCCCCCTCCTTTTCGTCGTCTTTGGTAATTCAGAGCGAGGCTCCGGCTCCGTCCGGCCTTTACAGGGTAAACGTTGAAGAACCGCTCCTCTGACAAAAATGCTGTGTATGTCGTTGCTGCCGTTTGTTTTGGGCCGGGGAGGTGAAGCTGGAAGACGTAGAGTCGTTGAAAGAAAGCAGGTGGTTCAGGGTGGATGAGTGGGTGGGTGCACCTTTTTCTAAAAATCGTGCGCTCTGACTGCGTCTTGGGTCCTCAAGCCTTCGGCCAGAAGTGAACGCCGCTTTCAGCTTTTGGAGGGATGAGGAAAGCGCGTGTGGGTCGGGCGCGCGGCGGGGGGCGGCGGCAACGGGGGGGTGTTCTAGCGGTCGCGCTGCCAAGAAATATGTCAAGTCAATTGTCACTCACGGGATTGATGTTTGCCTCGTTTTGCTCTCTCTCCCCAGGGGAGAGAAGTTATTACAGCACAGCTAGCGAGAGGTCCGAATGCAGAGACAAAGAGAGAGGGAGTAAGTAAAAAATCGAACGGGAGCTTTTGAAGCCGACACGCCCGACCCCCCCCCCCCCCCCCGTTGTCCGGGACCATTTCCCCTCAAGACCAGGTGGAGCACCTCCTAACGGAGAACGAGCGCATCACCGCCAAGGAGGGGGGGCAGGGGGGGCTCACGGAGGGCCAGCAGGCGCAGCTGGGCCGCAACGACAAGGCGGTGACGTCGATCAGGCTGCAGGCGAGAGTCGTACTGTAGTCTATTTCCCCCCAGTGAGGGCGGCAGTATACGCATGTATTCATGTCACGAAAGCCACATACTTGGTGGCTTACGGACGTCGTCGCTAAAGAAAGTTGGTCTATTTGTAGCAACAAAATCGATGATGATGATGATGATAATGATTTTTATGTTTTGCTTAATCCAGTCACTGTCAACCAAGCGATCAACGCGACACCAACCAGCCCGCCATTGCGAATCAGCCGCTCCGCTGTTTTGCTGCGTCTGCGGTCTGAGTCGGCCCATAAATGGCGATTGGGGGGGGGCAGTGGAATGCGTGGATGTTTGTAGGAAGTGGTTCACGTGTAGTTCGATTCTACGATGTAGCGTGTTTATCTACGGTAGAGTGGGACAGGGGAGGGGGGGGGGGGGGGGGGGGGTCTACGTTATGGTCTGCGATATGGATGTCTCCTTGTCCCCCCTTTTGCGTGAAATCATGACCGCTTTCTGTTCGTTCTGCGCTGCGAAAACCCGGGAAAGTCCCTTGGCAGACGGTAGGTGGTCACTGCTGTGCTGCCAGCTAGACTCAACAATTTTCCTACGTATAACGCGTTTTTTTTGTGTTTTAAGGTGGTGACGGCGGCGTGGGCCATACGCCAGTACACCTGCGAGCACAACGGTTTCGCGTTCAGCGTTTCGTGGGGGTGCCGGTTGGCTATTCATGCATTTGTCCGAGTTGTTGTACTAGCGTGCGTCAGCCCCTTTCTGATTTCATTCGGTCTCACCGGTGAACGGGCAGAGCAACCAAGAAGTACATGCCATAGCACGGCGCTAAATTAGGCGTGTAGCCATCTCCCCTTAAAATGAGTCCCGCCTTGTCTCCCTCTAGATTTCCCGCCTTTCCTCTGACTCCGCCGCTCCACCGCGGACACTATTAGTTGTATATGCATGTATATACGTGTTTTAAGTTACACACCGCGATATAATTCACTGTCTGTAAGTAGCATGTGCTCTATTAATAGCAAAAATAGTTCTGGTTTGCAACCCCCCCCCCCCCCCCCCCCCCCCCCCCCCCCCCCCCCCCCCCCCCCCCCCCCTACAAAACGAATGCACGTGCCAAGACTTTGCAAAACCGAAACATTGTTGCTTGTTACGCCCGCCCTGCGTCAGATTGAGGAGATCGAAGAGACATACGCTCGAAGAACAAGGCGCGAGAACGAGGGAAGGAGGGGGGGGGACGGGGGAGAAGAGGGAGGCAAGCCCGGGGCGGTTGGCGGAGGAGAGGGAGGGGGCGCCGCCGAAGCTGGAGACGAAGACGACGACTACTACGACCGGTAAGCGGGTCTCCCGCGCGCTCGGAGACGTGATACATACTTTTTTTTAACATGGATGCTTGCGCTTAGCACCAGGTGTGGTTCTGCTTTAGTCGGCAGTTTCGGAGGCGCCGTCGGAGAAAGAAATAAACCCCCGTGTGTGGGGGGAGATATCTCAATGTTCCCCTCCCGAATGTGGGCCGGCCCTGTGTCCTGGTGGCCTGTACTAACGCCGTTTGGATCCTCGATGACCCCTCCGGAACCCACGGCGGCGCTGTTGCATGCAGAACGCCGGCACGGCACGACCTACGCTGGATTGTTCTCCTTCCCACCTACCACTTACCACCTACCCACCTACCCTTCTGTATTTGGCGTCCGGGTGTCTGCCGCCTTGTCTGGCTCTTGCTTAAACCTCACTCGGTTGGTGCGCTCGTTTCGTGCCTGGCCCCTAGGACTGCCCCCGTGGGGCCCACGTCTGCAAGAACTCCGGAAGGGGGGGCTATCTCCAAGAAGGAGGAGATACGGGCTCGGCGATTCGGGGCGAGGAACAAAGCGAAGAAGTTGTCCATGGTGCCGGCGAACGGTGCTGCGGGTACAGCGGCCGCGGCGTTGACGGCGACGGGCCGGGGTAAGCTGGGGGGCGTTTCCTCGGAAGAAGGCGGAGATGAGACGGTGGCGCAGAGCCTGGAAGCGCTGACGCGGCGCGCTGACGCCGTCGCGCAAGACCTGGAGAGGACAGAAAGCGGGTTGTTAGAGTTGGAGGTCGAGGAGGCGGAGGACGAGGCTGGGGAAGAAGCGGGGGCGGGAGGGGATGGAGTCGCCGCAGACCCCTTGGATATGTTCATGGCGGGCAATCGGAAGAACGAGCGGCGGCAGGCGGTTCTCCGTCTCACGGCCCAGCGCGACTCGCTCCGAGAAGAGCAGACGCTCCTCAAGGCCATGGTGGAGGCGGCGCGCCCCTCCATGCCGTCGTTGAAGCCGGCCGCGGCTAACCCTGTCTCCGCTGGGAAGGGCGTGGCAGCAGTAGCAGCAGTGCCCGGTGAATCTAGGGATTCGTCGCCCCAGCAGTCGTTAACGCTGCCGTTGCCGTCGGATGAGGCACTTGCGGCGGGAGGTGTTATATCGAGAATATCTAACGAGGGGGAGAAGGAGGAGGAGATGGAGCAACCCGTTGTCAGGTTGTCGAGACATTGGAACGGCGGGGAGAATGCCACAGACAGTGGCGGCAGAGGTGTCGAAGCGGAGCTGCCCCGGTTGTCGGCATCGATGGGGGCGCCGGCCGCGTTGCCTCGACGACCTGAGGCCGCCGCCGCCGCGGACCAGACAACGCCCGTCGCCGCGCAGGCAGAGGCCGTTGAAGGCCGGGGGGGGGGGCGCGGCAACGGCAACAGCAAAAGCGGCATCGACACCACCAGAGGCAATAAAGACGGTGCGCCGAGCTACTGTGTACCGCAAGAGGAGGCCGAGAAGAGCGGGAGCTCAAAAAAGCGAGGGACGCCGGTTGGAGCGTCGATGCTTCCCCCCCCTCCTGCGAAACGACCACAGCCGAAACAAAGCGCCTCGACCGCGGATAAGAAGGAAGACCTCCCCTCCGTTCCGTCGAGCGCTAAGCGAGCGGTGAAGGGTCCGGCGGCGATGCCTCCTCCCCCCGCTGCAAGCGTTTCATCGGCAAGGTTCACGGCGGGCGCGACCGGCGAGAAGGAGCCGCGGGAAGGGGAGGCGAAAGGTACTAGAGCGGGCGCGGCCGGAGGCGTGAAGGTCGCCGGAAAGGGGGGTGTTGGAAGGAGGGGACGCTGATTGGGTACCGCCCAAGGGGCAGGCGGGCGACGGCCGCACGGCTCTCAATCTCAAGTTCGGATACTGACGCGCGGCGTTTTTGCTTTGTTTCCGGCTTACCTTGCCGGGGAGGTGGTAACGGTATTGGGTGGATCGTGGATCCTACGAACCAAAACGTGTGCATACCCTCTGGGTACGATTCTTGATAACTTTGATAGAATGATTTTGAAAAGCGATTTCCGATAGGAAAACGTCGGACGCGATATTACAAGCTACCGCCACAGACCACTCCGTTCGACAACGGGGAATGTGCGTGTTGCCACAAGAAGATATTATGGTATGTTGTAATCGACTTGTACGCAAAATCAGCGAAGCATGCTCTGCTGTTGTAATCGACCTGTACGCATATTCAACGAAGCCCTGGAGAATGGAGACGGTGTCGGGGACCAGACACACACGTCCTTCGTTTTCAAGTTTACGAGCGTTCGAATATAAGCCGAGGGTGCTTGTCCGCCTCGTCGCGATTGACGCGAAATATGCCGGCCCGATCTGCGATGATCCCATCGGGCGAGACAGCGCACACGTGGTCAAAATATTCTTGAAAAATCGATACCACGAGAGGCTCGTAGCTTATCACACCCACTGCTGTGCGTCGTAAAGGGAGGCAGCTCAACTTTACACCGAACCGGCGGAGGGCGGGTGCAACACATGATGTACCCCCTCGCTCATGACCTGCTCTCACCCTATCAAACCAAACCGAAACATTGTCGAAATTACACACCCTGGTTCAGAGTAACGCGAAACGTTGTCGAAACGACAAACCCTGCATTAGAGTAACGCGAAACGTTGTCGAAAAGACATACCCTGCTTCAGAGTAACGCGCGGATGGCTAGACTCCAGCAAGCCAAAACGCGTAAAACTACAAGTAGAGGCTGTACCTCACCCCCCCCCCCTCCTCTCAGCCCATGTGCTTAGAGGAACGTCTAATATTTGTTTGTCGGGTTGAGGACACAAGGGGGCTCATTCCCAACAAGTCGGGCTGGTTGTGCGGGTCAGTCAGACAGTCAGCTTGACTGCCTGACTGCCTGCCCTCTCTCAAATTATTTAGCACACTGCCCTGCCGGTGATGAAGTGGGGGCGCCCGTCCGCCCACCGACCGACCAACGACACGATAATAATGACATGATCCCATACGACAGCGCAGCGGTAAACACGGTGGTTCGTTCATTCGTTCGTCGGGTATTTTTTCCTTCATTGTTTCACGTCGGCCGTCGCGGGTCATCGGTGTGAAGAAGGTGCCTCCTGCCCAGCTTCAAGAGCTGGTTCTCCGTGATGTGCTTACCGTCCAAGCGAAGGACGTCCGCTATCTTCCCCTGCACAACACGAAGGCAAGCACCGCGCGGCGGCGGCGGCGGCGGGATGAGTGACGCTACGTACAAGCTGGGGGCTCTGGACGCGACGAACGATACTATACAGCAGCAGTGCGCAGCAGTCGTGGAAATAGTGCGTTTTACATAGAAAACATTGATTACACGTGTTGTGGCCAATGGGACCATTGTCGGGCGCTATCTTTCGCGCAAACACCAAAGCCACCCGAAGACCAGTAGAACTTCCGGAATGTGCAGAGGTCTTACACCCCCAAAATCAAGACGCCCGCCATTCACTGCTGTGCTCGTTCCACCATCACCACGCCCACCACTCATCGCTTCAATCATTTTTATAGCTCTTAACAAACAAGCCAGTTGTGACGTCGACCAAGGTTATCGGTACTGGACTTCGCCAAAAAGCTACTACACAACAACGAGCCGACGGTGGAAAAGCGGTGCAAACCGTACCCCTCCGACGACTCAGAGCCAGGGCTCGAGCTCCTCCCACCCCTTGATCGTGCGGTACCGATCTGTTCGACGCGACCCACGACTTTAGCGTGTTCACTTTTTGGCTCGTAAGAGGGGACGGAGGAGGCCAGCAAATGGCTCTAGCGATTGATATCTAGGCTGCCTATCCAACACACGCGGCATATAGTTGGGCTTTCTCACGCACACACACCACCGTTGCCACAACTATGTCTTCGTAGGGCAAGGTTTCCGTTAGTCTCGATTCTCTCCGCTCTTAAGCATCGTCGCACCTTCTTCCCTGGGAAAACAAACCTCCGCGGTGCCTCTCACTTCATACGTAGCATGCAGATACATACGCAACCCACAACGTGAGTCCGATGCCAAAATGTGAAAAATTAAACATATGTTGTCTCCCCCCGGCCCCAGGCACGCGCAACACAATGTCAAACAACAGCTGCATCCTGATTCATTCACACGGACAGCACACTCTTCACACCGTAAAAGGTATGATGATGATGATGATGTTCTCACATTAGCTCATTTTCCTGAAACCTAGCCCGTGATCACAAAAACAGGCCAAAAACGTACACGGATGCATTGCCTTTTATAAACACTGAGTGCGGATTCTGCCGTACTAATTTTTTCTCCTGCAACGAGTGCGCGTTAGATGTGACATATCTCACCGTTAGATCGGGCTGGCGCTCGCAGAGAGCCGTCGCCAGACTTTCCGCAAGGTTAGACTTCGCGTTCCCGTGCCCAACCTGTGTTGTCGCCCAACAATTTGCAAAAAAACATACGCCGACGCAAACCATCTTAGAGGGCTATTTTTTGTGTCAACACATTTGCTCTGTTGTGTTATTGCTGCTGTTGCAGTATTGCTGTTGCTGTTGTCCTACTTGTTGTCGTTGAATGTCCTCGGTGTCAAGATGTTCATGTGAGGGTGCCGAGGAATACGTAGAGACAACAGGAACGTTTCTTCCTTATGTTGTTCTAGCTCCAGGAGGTGCCTGACCAGCTACTCTACAAGAAAAACGTGCCTGGTAGAGCTATCTACTCTGATGTTGGCACTCTAGCTGCTCCGCTCGATAGTTGGGGATCTGGCATTGGTTTCGATATTTGAGGTTCAACCATTCGTATTTGGACGCTGCTTTTTTATATCTAGACATTGAATAAAAGATTCGAGGCTTGAAGTTCTGGTTTTGAAAAATTGGATTTTGAATTTGAGACTTGAAACTTTCGGTTGGATTTTGATTTTTTAATTTGGTTATACCAGTACCAGGTATGATTTTAGGGTACGATAGCCTGGTTTTGGGGTTTTGGTGAATTGACTTTGAATCACCGTGATATTATGGGCAATGCTTTGTTATCCTATCCACCGACCAGGGGGGCTGTTGAGTGTACCCGTGTCCTCGGTGCCGAGATATTTATCGAACGTAGCGGAGGAATGCCTAAAGACAACAGGCATCTTTGATTTTAGGGTACGATAGCCTGGTTTTGGGTTTTTGGTGAATTGGCTTTGAATCACCGTGATATTATGGGCAATGCTTTGTTATCCTATCCACCGACCAGGGGGGCTGTTGAGTGTACCCGTGTCCTCGGTGCCGAGATATTTATCGAACGTAGCGGAGGAATGCCTAAAGACAACTGGCATGTTTCTCCCTGGTGCTTTCTAGCTTCAGGATGTGCCTGACCAGCCACGCTATACCGACACCATAGTATATCTGTACCCTGGGAGTCTTTGCATCATGAGCGCCTATCTATGAACCCATCCCGGCCCAGCCCATCGCACCAGAGTCAGTATTGGACAGTTGTTGTATATTGCAAAGTAAGATTGTCTTGTTTTTCGCCACCGGGCTCGACCGGCGGGGAGTCGGCCTGGGCGAGCACTCTCCGGGTCTGGCCCTCGCGCGAGGTGCGTGGCCGGCGCGGCGCGCCCGCAAAGTCGATAAAATGGAG
The DNA here is from genome assembly GCA_031763025.1 of Macrocystis pyrifera. Classification (NCBI taxonomy): domain Eukaryota; class Phaeophyceae; order Laminariales; family Laminariaceae; genus Macrocystis; species Macrocystis pyrifera. The sequence continues at coordinate 8,012,479 of JASSKH010000028.1, forward strand.
TCAGTATCGTGGGGTACCCCTTCCCACTCGGCTGAGCTATGCAGGCAACGTGAAACCCGGTCTTTGCAAGATTCAATTTCCCAAAAACAGACTTCGGTGAATCTAGAAACGTTTTCATAGTAAAAAATGATTTACCGTACGTATGACATACAATTAGACTGCCCCACAAATTCAGTGGCCGTATGACATACATCTTTTTTAGGTTAACGAGATTGTCCCACTAATTCAGTGGCCGCACGCGCGCACACATACACAGTAGAACGTGAGACACAGGGTACACGTCTGACCGCGGAAAGGGGCCGACCCACGACTCAGCTCAGGCCGCCGCGCCCGCTGGCGGGACGATATCGGAGCATGGCTGCACCCCTCTCGTCGTGCAGCATATGACCACATGAGTGGATCATGAAGATCTGCATGCAGCGAAGGGAACGATTCCACCGCACGCAACAGCAGCAACAGTAGCAACATGTCGCGGGGCACGAAGGGTGGCCACCGGAACGTGGTGACGCACGGCGTTGGGGTCTAGCCCTAGCTCCGTGCGACCACGTGTTTGCGTGTGCTGGTGTGTTTGGGCTGTTATTCCTGTCATTCTCAGATCTTCAGATACAAATATGCGTAGATACGAACATGATCTCAAAAGGCGGGGCAATTCCTTTCACTATGGGAATAAATACCGTACAGTGAACCGTGAACCTACAATTCCTTTACAGTAGATTTAACAAAACAAACGTATTTTACCAATTTCATACAAAACAAAACAGCCAGGCACCGCGCACCGTGCACCCACATACCAGTACACAACAGCAGTCTTGCCCTTGTGACAGCTACGGTGCTCCTGTGTGTGTTGTACCTTGGTATATAGATACTGTAGTTGTGTGTGCAGTGTTCAGCAGATACCCAAAACACAGCTTCTAGGCGTATGATATCCTACATAGTCGTACGCTGTCAGGCGTATTATATCCTACGCGTACGCTACAGCAGTACACAGTTGCAGTACTACACAACAGCAGCCTTACAACAGCAGTATGCCGTGTACAACAAGAGTTGTTGTCGTGAGAATCTCGCGCAGCCCGTAATTTGTAACTCTCGCTAACTTGTGCTTGTTGGTGGATCGTGGACGGTAGTTGTTGTTCGGTCACAATACAGACGACAGGCTCCAGTACGGAACTGCTGTGGTCTACGAGTACTGCTGTAATTCTTCCGGCGGCGAACTCGAGAGGAATAAATATGCAATCGGGAATCATGAAAATAAAAAAAATCGCACAATCGCGCCAAGCCAACACGAAAGAAACGAAAATCAACCCGAGACAACAGGTAGCATTAGCAGCATCGATCGGGTGATGAACGATATACGTCCACGCATCTGTTGCAGCCGTGGTCTCGACGCTCAGTCCGCTGAGCTAAGTCACTTTGAGCCTTTGGGCAGTCACGCGGGTTGTGGCCAGCTCGATGTGGCAGCAGAGAGATACAAAAAACGTCAACCCTGCATGCGTCCCGGCTGTGTACTGTACTGCAGCTAGTGCTGGTGCTGTTACGCTCAGGGGTAGGGTTCGCACGGCAGGAAACACACGAGCGGTCAGCATAGCACGACAGGGAAAGGCCGAGTCACCCGTTCCCATCCGCGACAATGCACGGTCTCGACGGTGGCTGCCCTGCTGCCTGGTGCTGTTTAGATGGGTCCCACTGTGACCTGTGATCTGTGATCTCTGTGCTGACGCGACTAACGATCAACTAACTGCTGTTTGCAGTGGAATAAAAGCTCTCTAGGTGGCTGATGTGTGATGTTATTTCGCTGCGATGTTTTCGGAGATCACCACGGTCGGGCGTAGATACAAGTTATACGTCAATTTCGAAAGAGGTCTAAGTATTTAGGCACGGTCAAAATTTAAGACTCGCTTTCGCTGGTAGCATCAATGTTGATCTGCGGCATGCCAGCTTGCGTCATCACGAGGGGAACACCCCACTCCCCGAAGGGGAGCCTTGTATGTATACGTATGTTTGCGATTTTTTGGTACTTTTTCGAACATATCTCTTCACACGAGCACTTTTTGGCAAAATGCTAAGTAGTCGACACCGTGAGCCCGGCCGGATACATAGCTACGGTGGCGTACGCAAGCTGCTACGTACAAAAAAAATCTCATTGCGTACGTTGGTACCTAAACTGCAATCTTGCCCAAAATGAACAACATGTTAAGTCTGGCTGTGCGGCGACGCGCACGCGGCACCATCTGCAGCAGCAGCAGCAGCAGCAGCAGTAGCAGCAACGTGGTGGCACTCACCAACAGGATGATTGTTTTCCCCAAAAAGATACGGACGATTTCGCCTCATGCTTGGATCATATGTTTGTCCTTTTACTCCCTTTGCAGCTAGCTGCACGCACGTTTAAGTATTTGTTGCAAACTACTTGGAATGAGAGTTATAATAGATTTTATTTGCAACAATAACAAAATGATAAACGCTCATACGTCTTCGGTCTTTGTTTTCAAGTATTCTGTTTTTTATCACCTTACTACAAAACTGCTGATAAGAGAGGCGTTACGTGTGGGGAATGCGACGCAAAGACCCTCCGGTACGCAAGAGCAAAAGGCTTGTTCTTTTCCCGCCTCACCAGCAGGACAGAATCGGCCGCGTTGATCACGCCCGAGAGCTTCTCCATATAAAACTTCACCAGGTAGGATGAGTTCACTGGATCTGCCTGTGGGCGCACCATAAGAGAAGGGTAAACAGGCAAGACAGGCAGGCAGGCGACGCGAGGGGAACAGGTATGGCAAGCAAACAAGAAACGAACAAACTTCAGCAGACTGCCTGTTGTCGCTAAACGTCTCACTATTCGGTGAGAGAAAAGGAGCAGACAAGGCTGTCAGGCAGGCGGCGCGAGGAAAGGAGGTGCGGCGAGCAAACCTACCAACACGCGAACAAACGTCAGACCGCTTGCTGTCGCACACAAACGTTGACCAGGCTGCTTGTTGCTCCAAACAAGCGTCATGACTGCCTGCTGCCGTCGTGGAGAAAGCCGAAAAGCCAAGCCACTATTTTTAATGTCAATTCGTACTATGAATAGAGGGAACATATTTTAGAAGCCTATAGTAGAAGCCAGCATACTTCGTACAAGCCAATCGCAGAGAAGGAGGCCGAACACTTTTAACAACAACGACGACAACGACGACGACAAAAAAACGACAAAATGACGACATCAACGTAACGACAACGACAACAACGACAACGACAACACCAACACCAACCACATCAACACCAACACCACACCAACGCGACCACGACCAACACCAACACCACCACGACCAACCACAACAACACTAACAACACCAACAACACCAACACCGCACCAACATTAACAACAACACCAACAACACCACCACCATCACCACCAACACCAACACCGCACCAACATGAACAACAACACCACCAAAACCACCACCATCACCAACACCAACACCAATATTCATATCTTCGCCGCAGCTGCCTGCGCCAACACGACTTAGTGCATACTTACAGCGCTCGAAAGGAACTGTCGTGCGGCGGGAGCTAGCTCCACCTGAAGATCCCTTGATCCCGCTACAACTGTTTTCACTGACAGTTTCCTGAAAAACTACGTACTTGAAACTAGAGTACAGTAGTGGGTACCGCGGTTTGAGGGCGCCGCGTTGACAAGCCCAAATAAGCCGCCGTCTTAACTACACGTCGCTCTTTTGCCTGTTGCGGGCAATATTTACCTTTTTGTAGAGGCGGAACATACCGATTTGACCGCATTTTCACCCTTTTAGGACTACAGTCCCGTTTGGGGAATAAACCACTCAAATTCTAAGTTTGTCCCCAAAACACGGGACTGCAATGCTAAAAGGGTCAAGTCCCGAATTATCATACTTGGGCCTCTCTTGAAACCGTGTACCCGCTGTTACCGCCATTTTCACTGCTGCAAAAACAATCCACACCTCGGACAGATCATCTACAGAAGATCATGATCTACAGTAGATCTTTCAGCGAAGATAAGACACCTGATCTGTGCGATCTAGCTCATGTTGCCGGGTGGGAGCCGTATGACCTGCAAGATACACCACATGTTGCCTGTATCGTATCTGTACTATTACGGGGGTCCATAGTTAACGGGACCAAACTTTGTTAGTAAAAATAGGTAAATATATCGGTTTTTATGTATACTATAGGTCCTATTAACTATGGACCCCCGTAACATACAGATCCTGCACAACATATCATAACGGTAGTTTTTTTGGATCTAGATGATATGCTGTGGATAGATCGTGATCTGTCCAACGTGCGAAACAACCCAAGTCTAATTCAACTACTTTGTCTCCGAAACGTGGCAGTTTCTTTCTATCGGGGTTAAGATATTAATATCGTAGTGATTGAGTTGAATTCCGTATTTCTTTACGGGGAACCATTTGCCTCCCTTCCTTCTTTCTCGCCTTCTCTGCGTGGTGCTTGCCCTGCCCCTGGCTCCTCTTCTCCTTGTTGCTCTGCTCGTGCACCCGCCACTCGTCCACCGGCTCTACTATCTCGGCCACACTTGTTTTCGTTCCATGTATGTACGTCATCAGTGTCATCATCGACGCCCCCAGCAGGCAGAAATATGGAGCAGTGAAGTGATTTTAGCAGGGCGGATATGGAGGGTCGAGATAGAGAGAAAGAGAGGTAAGGAGACAGGAACACAGACACGAATTTATGTATGAATGAACATAACCTGTTCCACCCGGACTCACAATAACGCCATACCAGGTACCTGCCAGTATTAACAACAAGTAAAAATACACCAAAGCTGTGACATCGAAAAAATACCTCAAAAGTCATATTTACAGGCTGCGTGATATTTGGATCAAAGCGTACTGCGGGGTGTGCAGTATCGTTAACAGTCCTGTTGTTGATCCCACGTCGACGACTCGCATCATGTGGAATGGTACCAGGCATTCGCACATCATGAGGGGAACGCGCGAAGTGCACAGTTCCCGGGGTCCTCACTGCCTGCTGGCGCTGGGGGCGATGAGCGCATGGGCGAGAGCCTTGCTGCTAACCAAGGCCGATCCAACCAGGATGTGCGCATGTATTGTCCTGTAGGGACCCGCCCTCTGTGAGATACAAGCACGACGGTCTGACTGACGTAGTTGCGTATAAAATTCCTCGTGTTTTTCGCTGTGGACTCTGAACGCGTTTTTGCTGTGAACTCTGAAAAAAAACTTGGGGGAGGGCGTACTTACTTCGAAGTGTAATAATTCGAGTATACCCGATAAGTACCATATTTATTTTAATGGCATCCACATGTGTGTACAGAACTCGGATGATCTACTCGTTCCAGTGCGTATTTTCCTTGTGGCAAACGGCTGAAGCCGCTCGAGAAAAAAACGTACCCAGAGCTACTATTAATATGAATACTTTCAACTAACACATGTTCAAGAGCACCATGAAGAAAAACAAAACATTTCCGGTGATGTACCGGTACGAAGCAGGTGTGGGTTCTTCCACGCTGACGGCTGATATTCTGGTCCCTGATTTGATGTTACGTTTCTTCTTGGAAATAAGAAATTGGAAACTTGGAAATAAATGAAGGGACTGCTCTAAAAACAAAAAAAACGGGGGGGTAGAAGGTAAAACCCACCTCCCCTTCACGACGGATTTGAACACCCTCGCGTGTTTCTTGGTCACCTCTATGAGCACCATCGACCCCTCCGGAGCCTGCAAACGGGCAGCGGTGTGAAATACAGAAAGGGTTGACCAAAAAAACACCGCGGCTGTGAGCACCGATGAAACGACGTATCTCACTGGGACGTATTTTTCTCGACAACTCCCCGCCTACCGGTATATTCTTGCCTCGGGTTAGTGGCTCGCTTCGTTGCGCCTGCTGGTTACACATCTGCGCGAGCAGGATGCAAGCAGAATCTGACACTTGCATCGTGCATGTTACCTGGGTATAAACCTGATATGTCACATTCGCGCAAACGAAAAAAAAAAGAGCGGAAGCGCCCCGTTTTTTTTAAAACGACCCCGGATCGCTCTGGTTGAAGATGCTTCGATGGCGCGGTCGGTGCAAACGGCGCAGCAGCATGTGCGGAGGAAGGTACCAGATATTGGTACAGCAGCAGGTAAAACGCATGACAACATGATTGATTGCATGGTTACGCAGCCCCCACAGCAGCAGCAGCAGCAGCAGCGCAACGGCAAGCAGTTCAGTCGAAGCATTCTTATTTCTCTCACCGCCGTTTCAACATCTGGTTGTTCTTGCTGCTGCAGGGAGGCGAGAGCGGAACCGCGGCGTCGCAGAGCTCTTGCCGACGCTGCTGGAACGCAGGGAAGCGAGAACAAGGGCGCGCGAAGCCGTGGAGTGCGAGTTAGGGAGAGCGTTGGCGGGTCAATCAACACGACCGCCGCTGCGTGTTGGCCGAGCATTGCGTGCTTTCACCTTGTTCGCTGGGGGGGCGGGGAGGCCCTTCGATTCTCCTTTGTCTCTGCTTGAAGGTTCAACTTGGATGTTCCGTCCTACCCGCAGCGCATGATGATCGATTTACCCGGAGATCTTCTGATTGCTCGCTCACAGACATGCGCAGCTAAACTAACGACAGACGCAGGCGGAGCGCAACGCACGAGAGCCTTGCTACTGACCACGCGGCGGATCTAACCAGGATGTTTGCATGCATTGTCCCGTACTGATGCCTTCTATGGGATACATGCACGACAGTCTGAATTTGAGAGACATGTTCTGGCGGCGCCTTTCTCTCTTCGTACCTGACGCAATGCTGTTGCGAACTGAGGAGGTTGCAGCTCCTGGAGTCCTGACTACTGCTGGCGCTGGCGCGATGAAAGCATGGGTCACGCAGCACCCGAACACGACCGCAATCGAGATGGCTAGCGTGGTGTCTCTCATAGTCACGCAAATCTGACCTCAAAGTTCGTTCGAAGTCGTCTCCGTCCGAGTAAAAGTGAACGCAAGAAGCAGCTGTTGTTTTTCTTGCTGTTTTGTGCAGGAATGCAGGAGAAAGCGGCAACGTGGCCTCCAGATACTATATAAAACCCTCTAATTTTGTAACCGTCATTTTTTCAGAGTCAAAAACATTTGCCACGTCCGATATTCGATGTCTTGTACTGAAGATACCGTAGTGAAGAACATGTCTTGTACTGAAGAAGGGGCGAGGGGTGCTGGTTGCTGCTAACATTGTCACTGCTGAAATATTACGCGTACACCATCGGTGACGCTCGATCTGCTGCTGTTCTATGCCACTGCTGTAATAAATCTTCCTTCGCAAAATGAATGCTGGCGGTGGCGCAGACACGCACATTCTTCCGCATATTACGATTGCTGGCGCCGCCGCCGTCGCCACCGCCTCTGCTGTTGATGGTGCCAACCAATCGCAACAACAGGCCGTTGGGAACTATCGTCCTTCTGCTTCTGATGGGTCTGAGGGATCGAAGACGTCATGTCGAGACGTCGATACAGCAGCAGCTTGTGGATCCGGAAGGGTCAGGATCCAGCCGATTGACACGCGCATTAAACTCCATATGAAGCAGACACAGGTATGTCTGAGTACTCCTGCTCGTACTACTACAGTCTGTAGGTAGAGATATGCATGCGTCAGCACTGGGATCATATTTCAGGACATTTGGGGTGGTACCGAATGTAATACTCTACAGTACTACAGAGTACTGCTGCTGCACTGCAGAGCTCCGTCCCCACGTCTCTATTTATCCCTGCCTGTTGAGACCTACGAGAGCTTCACGTGTGCTACTACTGTAGTATAGACTACTGTACCAGGCACCATATGATACAACACCTACACCAGTGTGTATGTACGGCTGAGTAGTTTCGCACGCTCCCCATCACTTGGACGGTGCCGCAGGGAATGAGCATGCGCTCCCGCGCCAATTTTGGCAACACGCACATGATGGCCTCGCAGCCGGGGCCTGTGAGCTTGAGCTTCACGAAGTTGGTGGAGTCAGGACTGAGCTTTGTTGAGGCGAGGAAGCAAGTGGCCAGGGCTACAAGGTGACCGTTTACTGGCCCGTGTATTGTAGCATATGTCCAGACGGCGATGTGTTTGTCACTTTGTTGTCGTCTTACAGTCTACCAGGCATACAGCGTGTGATATCCGTTGATGGTGTCTATGATGTACGTACAGCGTGGTATTAATAGGTACTTTGAAGTGTTGATGTTTTCATGTGCCCCAGGGAAGAATTTTACATTACGACTCTGTTTTTCGTTTTTTTAATCACTGTAACTTTCCAGCCCCTTTTTAGAACGGCAGTCCCGTTTTGGGGACAAACCACTCAAATTATAAGTAATGCGTCCCCAAAACGGGACTGCGGTCCTAAAAAGCGTAGGAGGTTTTACCCTCAGCGGTCTTCTCCTGGACAAGCCGTGGTCACAGGTGTCGAGGTGTCGTTCCTTCTCCCCCCCGGTAAGTTCCTTCATTTTTTGTTGCGCATGGGGTTCAGCATTCCCACGGCTCGTCGATTTTTATCGAAGAAGCTAACTCACGCTTTCGCTCTTTCCGCTATAAAATTTTTTTTTTTTATGCACGAAAAAGTCCTTACGAGTACGAGTATGCCCTCGGTGAGACTTTAACCCTCAAAATTAATCTTAGTAGGCACGCGGACGACCTACTATGTCACCGGGGACGCCGGCTGTACAATATTAATGACACTGTTTGACACTGCGAGTACTGCGTCATCCAGGTATGGATGTGGCACTCGCCATGACGTGGGTAAACAAGACCCACGGTGTACTATTATAGCTCGAGGCACGAATGCCTCCACCTGACACGAACGCCTTCACCCGTAGTGTGTTTTACCGCAATAAGATCACTTGCAGTAAATGTTTCTTGGGTGTTGACTTGTCGCTTGCCCGAAGCTGCGTTCACCGCACACACGGACTTGTGCCACAAGAACTTGTTCCCCGTCTTGTCATCAAAACTCGTCGATATTTCAACTTGTTCCCCTGTCTTGACATCAATACCGGTCGATCTTGCTCTAAGACAGTAGTTGTCTTGTTCTTTTCAGGGTTGCAACTGTGTTATTCTTATTTTCAGTTCGTGTTCGTACTTGGTACGTACGAGATGTGCTATGGTACTGCTTTGAATGAGACTGAAAGCCCGGTGATAGCTCAAGCATTGGGATCGCATTTGTAGTACCGTCAGTCGAAACCGTCCGTTCTCTCCACCTGATTGTACCCTGTGTCAATATTCAAGAGGCTCGAAAAACCGAGTTATAGTATTATGGCTGAGAGTGTAAACGCACCCTTACCTGTTTCCATATTGCCATTGATGACATTTTGAATGGAATGTGCCAATAAATGTGCCCCGTGTCTCGGAACGACGATAAAATGCGCGTCTACAAACCAGGGTGGGATCTGAAAGTGACACAGTACGTAGTGCGTACAATATGAACGTTGACGAAGTTAAGAGACAACTACATCATTGGCTAGACAACGCAGAGCTGGCGCTGGCTCTCTCTGCAGGGAATTGTCATGTGTCCCAATTAAAATACAAGGGGCCGTGTACGACTCGTCGCGCGCAGCGATAACCTACTTGTACAGTCCTACTAACTGTACCGCGAGCTCAAAGCATACAGTAGTGGGCGCCCGCTGATGGGAAGCACTATGTTAGAAAAAAATATTTCAGATTGGCACGAATACTAATGCCATGGGGTTATAAAACACAGCGCAACAGTGGGATGCTCGAAACCCCCTACGATAGAGTTACAGTAAATCTACGTCGGAAATAAAACAAGGACATTGAGAGTGGACACCTAATTGACGTAGACACCTAACCGACGTTTGTTACCAGCGGGCGCCCTCTGTAGACGGATGATACGACCGACCGCTCTCCTCGCTATTTTGGTCGCTGTTCTGGTTAACTTTCGCCGCCGCGCGCAGCGCCTGTTACCAATTGGAAAACTGATGACTGCTGGCAGCACTTAGTGCAGAAGAAGTGTAACCGCTTATTATGCCGCATGTTATCCCACGCAAAGGGAGGCGCACCAGCTATTCGTTCGAGAAGGAGAGCGAGAACTGGCAACGGAAATGTCATTTCGTGACGTGCTAGAGAGAGCCAGAAACGCGCACACGCTCGGCACCGCGACTCTCTCCAACAAGATCGAACGGATGCACAGGCGTGAACGAGAGCAACAGGTGGTCACAAAGGATAAAACAAAATAGCCCAGTCGCGTGCCTGGTGCGCATTGGAGACCTACGAATGGGGGAGAATTTGTGTCACGAAATACGGGAGATCAAGGTTGAGTCTTACGTACCCGATAACAATGTGCCAGGTAGTGTATGATAGAATGCCTGTAAATGCGCGTGGCTGGAATAGCTCAAGAGGTTGAGCCTTCCAACGAACTGATCTTGATCCCAACGAAACGCCGTCAGCCTCCAAGGTTGTCACTTTTTAGGTATTTTGGGTTGCAAGCGCTTTTCACATTCAGGCTGATGTCGTGTACGTCCCAAGCGTACATAGCTTACCTCGGCCCCAAGAAGGCTTTGCGAGAAACGGTTCCATAATATCAATTGTGCCCGATGGGCATCTCGCAGAAGTTAAGGCCACGCTGGCACCCAAGCGTCTCCTGGTCCCCGGGTTTCCGGTCACTCTAACATCTAGATGTTTTATCGCAACATAAAAACGCAACTCTAGTTTAACACGCTGCGTTTAGAACTTCGGCTGGTTCGTGCTTACCAGAGAGCGACGGTGACTTGAAAGAGGTTAATCTGACTTTTGAAAGAGGTTAATCTCAGCAACTTGTCATTCTCTCGAGATTAATCCCTCGCCTGTTCTCAGTAGTGGCCTACACCTCGACCTAGAGGTGCGGCAGTGGTCGAAATTGGTCGAAATTTGCGGTGCACTAAATGAGACAAAAAAAAAACAACCCCCAACTGAACGTTTTCACCTCACTTGCGGACAGCTACAGCTCCTCATGGGAAACTACAACCCGCGAAATTGAGGGATGCTCCTGATGGGATGTGCGAGGGTGCCGGGTGCGCCAGAAGGCAGTCGTAGGTACCCAGATACGACTCACGAGGTGTTTCCGTGTGCTCGAAGTTGCGAGCGAGTAGCACAAAAAGCTCGAAAAAACGCTAAAGTGTATTATTTCACGCAAGGGAGCATAGCACAATGGCTACATCATCGACGAAGAAATGGCTTTCACTACAATATTGATGTTCCCCAGACGGATGATGTATCTCTTCAGGAGTCGTCGTCGAAGATGCTGCGACAGGAAAAACTTCGTTCCCATGATGGGTAGTACGTTATTGGGCCCCAAAAAGCGCCAAAAAGAGTTTAACATCTCAGGCTTCTTGTAATTTTGCATAAATTATTCTGCATCTACGAAATACGGATCTTGGTTGCAAATCACTTACCCTAATTCCAAGTCGTATGCATATGTTGCCGAAAAGCCTACGCGTGGGTACTTGACGACGCATTCCGGAGGGTGCCAGCGTCCCCTTAACAAAGCTGGATATCTAGCTTATTTTGTCGAAATTAGGTTCATTCTTATTGGAGAGCTTTCCAGAATTTTCAAAGTTTGGAAATAATTGGAGATATGTATCAATATGCGGAGGCGTTCTGTCACTATTCGTGAAATTCTCCAGAAGCAAAAAAGTCATGTTTGTTAAATTTCAATATATTTGGCACAAAAAAATCAGGAAAATCTGGAAGATTAAAAATTTACGCGAAAAAAACATGGAACTTATGGAAAAAAGCTCTCCGATAACAATGACCCTTAGCACTAACTCCTCTCGGCATAGCGGTGTCGTCGTCGTACGAGATAGCAGCAAAACAGCACTACTGTGAATCGATCAAACGCCGGCTGCCCAAGGTTTTGGTCTCTAAGGGTTAAAACTTCATTATATTATTCCCGCTCAAAGTTTTTTCTTCGCCGATCTTTTCGACGCGGCAGGCGCGGGAGATGCTTGAATGGAACATGCAAAACGCCCAAAATCGGGGGAAGAAACGAAGCAGGACAACTTCTTCCCGAGGCGTCGTCGCCAGCGGTAGCATGGTGGGAACAGATTACGTTCCTTCCGGATCCACCCATCCTTCGGCCGTCACTGGTTCTCCCAAGCGTTCGGATGCTTCAGAACTTTCAACGGGGGCGGAAGAAGAGACCCAGTACCGCCGCGTCTGCCTAAGCTCAAGGATTGATGGTAGACAGCAGCAGAAGAAGTCGGCATATGTTGTTGATGAAGCTGGTCGACGAGAGACCCATACGGCAGAAAGAGGTAAAGATAGTCAAGGGGGCGAGGAAGAAGGACATGGAGGAAGAGGTGGGAGGAGGGGGAGGAGGACGAGGAGGACGAGGAGGAGAAGGAGGGGAAGAAAGGGGGGGTGAAAAGACTAGAAGGAAGGGCAGCGGAGCCGGTGGGCGGATAACAAACGACGTGGCGTTTGTGCTGAGAAAGTTGTACACTGGCGGTGGCCTGGATGCGCAGCAGCAAGGGTGGGACCGGATGCCGACGGATCTGTTCAACACACTCACAATGCAGTTGGGGACCCTGAGCAAGGTATGTGCCGGGTACAGGGCGGAATTCGCCTTCGTCTCCAACGTGCCGAGACCAGGCTGACCTTGTGTAAACGCCGCAATCTTTTTGCATCGCGTTAACGACGGTTGTCACGTGTTTTGTTCCCGGGTTTTCGGTCAGAAGAGGTTGTAGTATATTTGTAGCGATGTGTGCCGAGGGTCGACGGTGCTAGAGTCAGGGTCTCGCCATGGACGAAGCTATGGGACAGCACCGTGCACGTCGCGACACAGGTGTCATGCACGAGCTTCTCCAACGCCTGCAGGATTTTTTTTCTTCAAGTTTTGATGCCAACTGTAGCACTCGAAGGAGTAGCTCGAACGACACGCGTGCATCATCGCCACTAGAGGTACTCTTGGGCGCACTTTGCACCAGAAGTGGAGCTAAAATAAAGTACATTCACGTCAACCAGAACGAAGCGAAATAACTGAGTCAAAGCCCGCACCCACCCCTCCACAATTCCCAGGTGAACATGCCTCGAAACAGTCTGGAACTACTTGTCTCCCTGCGGAATCCGAACTTCTCGTGTGCGCACATGCGCTCGGTCACGGAGATAAACCTGAGTGGGAACAAACTGCGAGAGCTCCCCGAGGAGGCGCAGAGGCTTACTAGTCTCAGGTGAGTCCGATGTTTGATAGTTCAAATGATTGGTTACGTGACAAGCTGTGGTTGGTTTAGCCTCAGACAAGAAATATTCCCGGACGGGGTTTCGTCGGTACTTTCAGCCATGGCACGATGTTTTGTATTATTTTCCCAACGCGCATCATCATCATCATCACTTTTCATCACTTTTCACGTTCTATTTTCCAATTCAACTCGCGGAAATGGTGGGTAAGAAATATTCGATTGGTTTGCTGACTTCAAACATTTAAGTGTACGTCATCGCTTGTACGGTTAAACGCCCTCCCGATTTTTACCGACCTCCGCGCGTGGCCTACGATTTACGCCTAATCGTCTCCGTGTGATTCCGGCGCAGAACCCTCCGCTTGGACAACAACAGACTTAGCGGGTTGCCGCAGGGACTGTTGGAGCTGACGTCCCTGACTTCCCTGGGCCTACGACACAACAATTTCTCGAATCTTCCCTACCGCTTCGGGGACCTACGCTGTTTGCAAACGCTGGACATGGGGCAGAACATGCTCAAGACCCTTCCGCCTACCATGGCAAGTTTTCTTGAGCAGGGTATATGTACACTCTGGGGTTGTTGCCTTCCCGAGTACTGCTAATGCTCGCTCAAATTTCATTCGCCATATTTGACAAGCAGCAGCAGCTTCAGCAGTAGCAGCACGCAAAAACACGACCACACATGTGCCATATTTATTGAATCCCGCCAGCAGTACGAGCACTCCTTGTTGCCTCTAGCCGCTTCTCGACCTGCCGTTTCGTTCAGAAAAAAAACGAAATCTTAGGAGACCACGCATGAGCTCTATCACCCCGAGCGCAGTCTTTTGGCTCTCAGTATGTACACACTCTGAGGTACCGGGGTACGAAATCGGGTTGTTTACGTTATACTCGAGTTGCTTAAGTCCCACTCGGGTTGTTTATGTCATACTTGCGTAGGTACTCGGGTACCTCCAGAGTACATACCTAAGTTGTATATGTACTCAGCGCCTCACCATACACACCCTTCCATGTTTTTCTGAGCTCTAACTTTTTTCGTGAGGTGTGCTTGGTCGAGCGCGGCAACTCAGTTTGGTTCCAGAATTTTTTTGTTTCTGTTTTCAGTCGATGCGGTTAGTCCAGAGGGGATGTTGGGGGAAAAACCACGTTAACCTTCCTAGAGAAAAGCGCGCCGTTTCGAGTCCATCCGTCGTCGTGTCGGCAACTATCAATACGCGCTCTAATATTTGAACCGCCATTACCGATCAGTCAGGTGTATTCTTATCATGTGCCGGAAATACGACAGGCATCTGTTCAATCTTGACAACTTCGTCTCCGCTGTCCGATCTTACGTTTTTAGTGGCACGATAGAGCATTCCGTTCCTCCCTGCGTACATACCCGAAGTTTTTTTTTCTCTTTCATCGTTCTAGAAACAACCCGCCGCCACTTTTTAAGGTAGAGCGCGCCCTCATCGCACACTAACTCACTGCCTGCAGAGAGATAAGGGACCAAAGTTTTCAGTTCTACGAATTCCAACAACCACGGTTCGTGCTCGTGCGGATACGAACAACTTCACACAGTTTCCGTGGTCGACACATGACGAAACGAGTCTCACGCACGCCTTTTTGCTTGATCTACACAATTACAGGGCCTGCTTACGTCGCTGAAGCACCTGAAGCTGGACGGCAACAATATGCCTCACCTGGCCATCCCTCCTCCTTTCAAGAATCCGAACAGAAAGGATGTATCGACGAATTGGGTCAAGCGCTGGAACAGGGACAAGAAGAAGGAGGTGCTATGTATTTATATACTTATATTTCCTGTGAATTTCTTCCGTGTCTAGCTATACGCACACGAGACCCTTTGCTTCTTCTCCTTTTCACGAGATCCTTTGATTTAAACGTCACTTTGGGTCGTGGGGGTATCGAGTCATGCGTCAGTAAAAAAAGTTCGTGACCTACGGTGTTATATCTGTATGGGGATGATCGCTCAAACAGAGGAGATTCAGTGCACAGAGTCAGAACGTTGGGGGGGGGGGGGGGGGGGGGGGGGACAGTTGTTTTTCTATTTTGTGACAATGCTTGTCGTAGACTTGTGTTGGTTCCTATTACGAGGGAATATAGTAAATAGGACCTACGGTACACACAAGAAACCTATACACTTCTCTATTTTTACTAACAATATTTGGTCTTATTAGCTATGGTCCCCCCCGCAACAGAAACAACAGCATTTACATATAGGATGGGGCTGATTCGGTTACTTTGAGGCAACGAAGAGCGCAGGAGAACGTCTAGAACGCCATGATGCATGCTATATGTACCTACGGAACACGGAGATGCCCTACGTAGTCCTTTTCATGCTCTCCTGCTCTCCTTCTACCCTGTTCCCCCCCCCCCCCCTCCTCACCCCTGACCGAATTTGGCCACCCGCCCCCCCCCTTCACCTCTTTTGCCTCCCCACCCCCACCCCGCTTGCATTCGAGGTAGCACGTTTTTGGGCAAAGGTATTTACGACTGACCGGGTGTCTTAACCCGATATTGTTGGAATACCATCTGTGTTGTACTTACACTATTCGGGGAGTATACCAATCACGGGGGAACATACAGTACCGCACAGTAGTAATCAGGACCAAATATTCTTGGTAAGAACACTGGAATATGTACAGTAGTAGGTTTTGTGTATATTGATGGGTCCTGATCGCTGTTGTTAACATCACGGAGGACCGTAGCAAATGGGACCAAATTTTGCTAGTAAAAGTAGGTAAATACATGGGTTTTTGGGTGTACTGCAGGTCCTACTTACTATAGGTCCTCCCTAGTACTGTGGGTGACGGGATTGGTCATAGGGATATGCTCTTTTACATTTCTTCAAAAATTCACTCTCGTATCTACTACAATCGAATAGTGGGTGAAGAGCCTCAAAAACCTTAACCCTATCGTAACACGCATCTTCTGATCGGATGTTAACCGGTCGATCAAAGCCATCGACTATATACATACATGTGTATATATGTATATATATTGGTGTCATCCAACCATCCTGCCCTTCCTCTCCGAAAGATGTGGACCAACGGAGCCACTGGGGAGGCGAGCGAGGGGGACCCCACCTCTTCGTCGGCGGAACGCAGTTCCACCGCGTCAGTGTCCGCTAATTCCACGCTCGTCCCGGGAACGGCCCAGTACAACCGAAGAAGGAACGCGCTAGCGTCGAGAGGTGGGTGGGCCGACTTGATGTTCTTCCGGGGAAATACACAACCCGTCGCATCTCCGTAGAGTTCATGCAGTTACAACTAGTCGACCTTGACGCAAGTGTATGATCATAAAGTGTTGCTATATATATACATGATGAGTGATGGGCGTGTTGAAGAAGCAGCAGGCGTGGGCCTACCCGGCGCGGCGCTGGGTGCTTGGCTAAAGAGCAAAGCGGTGTATAATATAATACCTGGCAGCAATCGAACCTATACTACAGTAGAAGCAGAAGTGTATATATGCGAGTTGGGATTATACTTGGCTGAACGTCTTGGTGCTGCTGCAGCGGTATTAGCGTACGTTCGGTTCAAGTCGGAATGGAGCATGTTCGCTACGTTATCGGGGGGGGAAAAAATAATAATATTGTCCTGGTGCTTTATCACAGTTGTTTTTGTTTGGAAATCGGTGGCCTATATGGTTGGTGCAGTCACTCCATGGCGTGTGAATTTTTTGGGAGGGGGAGGTTGTCTTTGTTTTTCGAGCCGCTTGATAGGTATTGCCGAGTCCGGTTATGTATCGAGGTTTTTTGTAGTCGAAGACGGGACGTCTTCATGAAACCGCCTCGGTTCCCGCTGATTTCGTGCGTGTTGTGTCCAGGAATTTACGAATGGGAAGCGGCGTTGAACACCAGCGTCGGGAAGGTGTACTACGTGAACAACGTCAACTTCGGCACGGTGAGAATGATACACAGATCAATCTACTTGTAGATCCTCTGACCTGCCATTGTAAACTGTTGCGCAGGAACTGTGTACGTATTTCTATGTGAACAACGCCGACCCCGGCACGACGAGAACGACACACAGATCACGATAAAACTACAACACAACATATCATGCAGATCACGATATACTATATATACTACAACAACAGATCATGCAGATCATCTACCCTACCTACCGTTATGAGCTGTTTGTGCAGGATATGCGTAGCACAGATCGAACACAGGACGTACCTGGTGTGCGCTATCAAGAGACCATGCAGATGATACGGCTCCCACCCGGCGACGTGGGCTAGATTGTGAATACCAAGATCGAGAATCTCTCTATCTATCTATCTATCTATCCATTTATCTATCTATCTACCTATACCTGCCCTGGATGGTCATCTACCAGATCATGAAGCGGAGATCGATTATTCTGTCTGGGTCCGAGCTGCGGAATGATATAACTTCCCACTTGGACATCTCAGGTAGCAACAGAAGACAGCAGGCGCAAAGTAACCCGTTTGGATATTATGAAAGAAGCATATCTTAAGCCGCCGATATGTAAAATCAGCACAGTACGGTATACGGTATACCTTGATATTCCACGGGTGACAAGATAACACTCGTCGAGATCTCTTCAAAGCCGCCACCAGTTTCGTCGTGCGTAGCACTAGGGGGATGTGAAGATGAGTACCACTTGGTCTTCATGTTAACGTCTTAGTAGTCCTTACTTTTCCGCCCAGAATGGCATACGGCACTACTGTAGACTGCAGGAAATACGCCACTATTACGGGGGACCATAGCAAATAGGACCAAACATTGTTAGAAAAAATAGGGAAATATATAGGTTTTAGGGTGTACCATAGGTCCTATATACTATGGTCCCCCGTGATGGATCCCTACACGACATTCGGTATCGCAAGAAAGTTCAGGGTAATCGATCCAGATACGTGTGCATATGTTGATGGTGCCAGCGGCCAAGAAGAGATATTTCCTTAAATCGTCTCACCAAACCAGCCAACTAGCTACGTACGCTATCGTAGCTACGTCCGTTTTACTTGGCAGCTGAGCGCATCTAATCCAGGGGGTGGTTGATTGACAGAGAGCAAAACCGCGCTTTACTTAATGTACGACCATCGGACATTTATCGTGGCTTGTCTCAACCATGCCACTCTGCTCCAAAATATAGTAACCGTTTTTTTAGTATGATGCTAGTATCAAACGAGTATCATGTTCCCGACCAGAGCGTTACGCGTATACCTGGTATGCATGAAGAAAAGTAAAAAACAAAAATGAAGCTGTGAGATCGGAAAATAACTAATAACTCATCTTTAGTGTGATACTACAGTAGTGATTATTCGATCGCGCATTCTACGGAGTGCGCAGGTTTCCAAAGCTATCAACAAATTAGTAAAGGTTTGAAAGCAACGAATTCGCTACCTACCAAGTGTATGTACGACTTATCGAAAATGAAGCACCAGGTACATTGTAGTCTACCCACACCGTCGCAACCACCGTACGCACCGTAACCGGGGAGCGGGCGAGGTTTTTTTCGACACAAGACGTGTGCGTACGAGTATGTAGCTGGTCATTTCTTAGAAGCAACACAAACAAACAACCAACTTGGACAACGTTTACAACAACAAACACTACTGTTGAGCGAGAAGTTGTCAACAGGATGTGTCCCTACCAAAATGACATCTGCTTCACCGCACGCACTCGGTACACAGCCGACGCAAGTACGTGCTTCCCATCAATCGCCGGATTGCCAAACGCCTCTGAGTTTTGGAACTCCTCGGTACGGTACGCCATTTCTCTTGTTGGTTCGCCCAAGCAGGCTCCGGCGATGCCCACATGCATGGACCGCCTGGGAGACATGACGAACCTCGTGACGCTGAAACTCAGCCAGAACAAGCTCCGATCTCTACCGAGCAGGTGCGACACTAGTTCAATAAATATACGATGAAAAAATTATAATCCAGGTGTGTGTATATATATAAAGTAAAAAGTAAAAAACAAAACGAAGACACCTCAGCGATTGTGTACGTATGAGATCGTTTTTTTTTTCTCGAAACCCATGTGTATACTCATGATAAGTACCTCTCTCTCTGGACGAGAACGCAAGGACCGTTTTGTCTTCATATTTATGCCCAAACGTTCCTTTCACTTATTATCGTCTCAGAGGGAAAAAAACATGTTTGCAAGTTGCGATCGATCACGCGTGCGACGTACGTACGCAGGCACGGGGTGTGTTGTAGTTTATTTACGTACAGTACAATCAGCAGTGTGTCTAGCACTCGTGCACGCGTTTTTTTTTGCGTGGTTGCTGCAGCAGGGAAAGCTCGTTGCAATTGTTTCTGGTTGGAATGCCATCATCTGAACAATTTGTTTTCGCCATGTGGAAAATTCCCCGTCATACTTTTTCTCACCGTGCACCACGTACCCGATACTTACTGGACGCTTCACGCACCGTACAGATCACGATCCATCTATCTATCTATCTATCTATCTATCTATCTATCTATCTATCTATCTATCTATCTATCTATCTATCTATCTATCTATCTATCTATCTATCTATCTATCTATCTATCTATCTATCTATCTATCTATCTATCTATCTATCTATCTATCTATCTATCTATCTCTATCTATCTATCTATCTATCTATCTATATCTATCTATCTATCTATCTATCTATCTATCTATCTATCTATCTATCTATCTATCTATCTATCTATCTATCTATCTATCTATCTATCTATCTATCTATCTATCTATCTATCTATCTATCTATCTATCTATCTATCTATCTATCTATCTATCTATCTATCTATCTATCTATCTATCTATCTATCTATCTATCTATCTATCTATCTATCTATCTATCTATCTATCTATCTATCTATCTATCTGCATATCTATCTATCTATCTATCTATCTATCTACCTATCTATCTCTATCTATCTATCTATCTATCTATCTATCTATCTATCTATCTATCTATCTATCTATCTATCTATCTATCTATCTATCTATCTATCTATCTATCTATCTATCTATCTATCTATCTATCTATCTATCTATCTATCTATCTATCTATCTATCTATCTATCTATCTATCTATCTATCTATCTATCTATCTATCTATCTATCTATATATATATATATATATCTGCATATCTATCTATCTGTTTCTACAGTAGATCATCTAGATACTACAGCAGTATATCTGCCGTTGTGATATGGTGTTCAAGATCTGTTTTTTTCAGATCCAACCCAGGAACCCAGGTTCCATCATCTACCACGCAGATCACACGACTTCCCACTCAGCAACACGAAGCAAGCAATGTATCTACTGTAGATCTGGAATCTATCTGTCAGGAAATAGGTATCGAGATCATGCGGTGAGGATCTGTCCGATCTGTTTGTCCGATGTGCCATTTTTTTTTGTCTCCCCCCTTCGGTTTGGGGAAGCAGTTTCCTGAGCGACGGGACGAAATCGTGCTGCTCTGACAACCGTGTCGGTGGGGTAAGCGGTGATAGCTAATGTGCTACAAAGCTTTGCTGGCACGGTTCAGGAGGTGCCACAAAGCCACCACGCTGCTGCGCCGAAACAACGTGTGCATCGTTTGACATATATACGTATTCGCATCGTTCCAAAGTACTTTGAGCTTTCATCCATGTGCCGCTCCCACCCGCTAACTTTGGCCGCCTCCCTCCCTCCCCCTAACCGGCGGAAAAAGCCACGCCGAACAAACGGATCAATTGTTTCGACGATGTCATCCATTCGCAAGTCCGCCTCACAAGTGGTTATAACTTCTGTAGGATGTAGCTCACCCTTCATACGACTCGCCAAACATCTCACGGCGCTTTGCGCTCGGTGCGAACAGTTTCTTGCCTGGTCGGTGAACACCCGACATGCTCCGCCTCGGCAATGTAGGGATGCGGAAGTCTACGGACATACGACTACGGCCAAATATGACATGATTACACCTCGCCCCCCCCCCCCCCCCCCCCCCCGTCCCCCTCCGGCCGCTCTCGACGAATTTCCTGCCCAATAAAAGCATATGCTCGTGCCACAACATGGAGGTGTTGGAAGCCAACGACAACTACCTGGAAAGGTTACCCGCAAAGCTGGGAGAAATGAAACAGCTGAAGGTCCTGCGGTAAGGAAAAAACAAAGAAAGGACGCAGACGCAATGTTTGGGGTCGTTTTCGCTTTTGGCATGGGAAGGAAACGTCCCCGGCTCTCCGCGATCCCTCCTTTTCTTGAAGCCCCGTGAGGTCCCCACAACGGTGAAGTAACCGGTCGCACTACTGCTGTAGCTACAAATCTTTATCGCTAAGAAACAGCGTGGTTTTCGCAAAGAAACAAAAATAGTGAGCTTGCTATAGGCGGCGTACGTACGTGTATAGCCCATTTTTTTAGTTTTTCTGCGAGACTTGTCCTGAGGCGATGCCGGAGGGAAGCAAAGGAAGAACGTGCATTTTGGTTTCATTGCTGGCATAGTCCACGTAGTGAAAAATGTTCACGGATGACATATTCCGGGGGTCCATAGTTAACGGGACCAAATTTTGTTGGTAAAAATAGGTAAATATATAGTTTTTATGTACACCATAGGTCCTATTAACTATGAACCCCCGTAATAGTAACTGGTTACATCGGTCGCGCGAAGAACGACTTGTCCATGAGAGGAAAGACACCGCGGACGAAAGAATTTTAAAGAATTGCTCCAAACGATTGTGGGGGAGGGTACCTAGCTGCAGGTCGACTCAGAGTGTCTTCTTTTCAGCCGAGTTTCGACCCGCGGGGTGTAGGGTATCGTCATGCATGGCATGGCAACAAACGAAAGCTCGAGGCGATGGACGACGGCTACGAATGCTAAGGGTCACAGATGCTCCCTTGCTGTTGGCGTCGGCGAGAGCATACAGCTCTCTGTGTCGCAGCATTCGATCGATCTCTACCCTCCTCCCGCCCCCCCTGCTTTCACCCTCTCAGGACCATCCACCCAGTTGGAAGGGCCCCGTCGGGCACGGGTGGGTGCGGCAGCGTTTGGACTGTGCACCAGTATGCGGGCATTGCTCTCAACGTAGTACAACATAGCCACACGTATCGGCATGAACTGGTGAAAACACCCCGGCTCGAAAGTAGTAGCAGAAGTACTCTGAAAACGGACCCAATAAGTTAGCTTTCGAGAGTCAAAATTCAGCGCGAATCGACGAAGGAAAAAACTATTGAACTCTTCTCGCGATAAACAAAATGAAAGGTGCGTGCCGAAGTGGCGCTGGGGGGGGAGAGAGAGAGAGGAGAGTCCACCATTACGGGGAACCATAGTAAATAGGACCAACTATTGATGGTAAAAACAGCGAAATATACGGGTTTTTGTGTGCAACGTAGATCCTATTTAATGTGGTCCCCCGTAATATGTGACCCCGGATCTGAGTTACGACGTGGGGGGAGCAGGAGAAAGAAGAGCGAAGACAGTAAATGGGATGGAAAACAACAAAATTCATTCTGCACAACGGTGTACGATTGGTATGCTTCTTTTTGCGTCTCATTCGCGTCGGACGGGCTACGTACGAACCCTCTCTTATTACCTCTGTGAGTTGCCTAGCTATTCGAAGTCGCCGGCTATAGTCATCAGTTGGCTAGGTACTTCAGGCAGTCAGTTTCACGGGGCATATTGATTGGCGAAGTTTCTGCGTCTCTCCAGTCAGTTGCATGGGGGCCATTTAGCGGAGTTGTGCGTTTTTGTTCACTCGTATGTATAAGTCGCCCTGTGTTTTTTGTTGGCAGTATTTTTAGAGACTAGAGACTGCCTGGTAGGTCGGTTAGTTGGCTCACTTCGCAGCCCGACTAATATCAAGCCGCTAAGTCCTCGCCACCCAACTAACAACTAGCCGTCAAGTCCTCGCCACCCAACTGTTACAATACGCCGTCAAGTCCGCCACCCAACTTTTATAAGTAGCCGTCAGCTATTACAATAAGTCGTCAAGTCCAAGCCACCTTACTCATACCCAACCTTAACCTTGTGGGATATACTCATGTTGTACCAGATATATATGGTGGCTAGCACTGCCCTCCCTCCAAGAAACACTATAGCCCTCTCGTTACAGACCCCCGTGTGTGTGCGTACTCATTGAATGTGACAAACACACCACAGGTTGGATGTCAACTGTCTGTCAGACCTTCCGGCGTCGATGGTGCACCTGTCGAGCCTCGAAGAGCTGTGCCTTACGAGCAACTTTTTCGCCTGCTTCCCGGAGTTCGCCATGAAAATGTCCGGCCTTAAGAAGGTGCTGCCGGCCTTGCACCCGTTTTATTGTCCCCCCCCCCGTCGAACTTCTTACTATCCTCGACGGAAAAGCGCGAGGAGCGTTTTTGAGCGTCAGAATTTCGGTCACCACAATTCCAAGTTGAAATTATGACCTTTTCGGTTTCGGTTTTATGGTTGCTGCTGCGCTTTTCCGGTTGGCGCTAGCGTTGGCGTTGGCTCTTTTTTTTTTTTTTTTTTTTTTTTTAATACTCCGGCGGATTGGTTAAGTTTTAAATAAGACTATGGCTTAAGCTCACCACACTTCCACGTTTAAGATTCGTGTCTCGTGTGTGCCAACTTAATCCGTCGCTCCCCTTGCTACGAGTTACGAGTACCACGGGCGCGTGACCATGTTCACCACTGGCGCGTGATAATGTTTTGGCATTGGTGTTAGCGTTGGCGTTAGGGCAGGCGTCGTCGGCGTTTGGCCTCTCATGGTCCAAACGGTGTCTTGTGGGTATGATTACCGTCGTAGCTCTGCGGACACGATTGCCGCGCTTTTTACCGTCGGCAACTGGTGCCGGGTTTGGTGTCGATTTTTTCTCAAATTAGTGCTGATGTATCTCGTCGCCGCACTCATCATTAGACCGTAGAACCCCAATCGCCGCGTGCTTTCGGGACCCGCGAAGAAAAAAGAAGCCTGCCGGTCTACTGCACGATCAACTATCGATCTCTAAATCCATTTTTGAGAGTTCACGCCCGTTACTCCTCCGACATACTATACCCCTCTCCACCACTGCCGTCGCAGCTTCTCCTCGGGAACAATCAGTTGAAGAAGCTTCCCTACAGCGTTGGATTTCTGTCGAGCCTGGAGACGCTCCAGGTGCGGAGCGGGCACCTGCGCTATTAATAGTCCAAGGGGTCGATTTTTGGTTTTATCCATTTGTGTTTCTCCCTCCACCAAAACAAAAAATCGACTTCCAAGAAGACTCTTGACGTTTTGACCGTCTGGGGGGGGGTGGGCGTGGGCGTGCGGCGCACCCCAGTTTCACGCTGGAGGCGATTCGGCAGCACGTTTCGTGTTGTCCGTCGCAAATGTGTTGTGTAGTACATCCAGCAATTTTACGAAGCTACCAGCCTCAACGTGATGGGTTCAATGCAGGACATTTCTTCAAAAGAAATGGGTTGTTCACAGCAGTCAGTCGCACCTTATCGAGACCCCTACTGCAGGCTTTCAAACAAATCAAACCAACCACGTTCTTTTTTAAAGGCCCAGCTAACATGCCGCGGGCGAACGGCAGCGATGACTACCATTGTTGATTATTTTAGTCCACGACTACTGTAGCTCAGCAGTTGGTTCGTAGAAGAGGAATTGCGTAGCTAATTCTGCGTCCGGTATTTTGCGAAGTTATCCCTAGCGTTTATTTTTGTATTTTGACCGCCGAGTTTAGTTTAGTCTGTGGCTCGAGGCGTGTTTTTCAACTTGATAAAAAGAGCCGAGTCAGTTGGTTGGCCGGCTTCTCCGCCCGAAACAACAGCTACCACTCCGAGCCAGAATGTAACGACCGATCAACGTTCATATTTACAACCCCAAAGGCGCTTACATTTCCGGCCAGATCGGTTACCAGGTACTTTGGGCCGGAATGTAGGAACCGTTCAGACACTAACATGGAGACCAAGCGTTCGTCACATTGTCCTCATTTTACGCCCAGAGCGTTAGCCGTCAAGAAATCAACACCGACAACTCAACAGCCCTGCCCCGGCTTGGCGACATGTACCTCGCTGTCAGATCTTCCCTCCACTAGCGGTGGTTTTTTCTGAGCCATTCTTTTCGTTGGCCATCCACCACCACCGTAAACCGTTCGGATCTCACAAGAGCGACGCATATTAATATTAACTTGGCATGGGTGGGGAAAATGAGTTGAGTTGAGGTTTTTCTTTTTTATTACTATTTTTTCCCCATCCCTTTTATTATCTTCGCCCTTCTTTTCTCTCTCCTTCCTTCCTACAGCAGTAGCAGTCGTAGCTCAGATCCGGGGTCACAGAGCAGACTCTTCTCCCTCACCCCTCCCCAGTACGGTTCTTACATTGAGAGGCATTTTTATCGCAAGAAGACTTCGGCCCTTTCTTCCCTCGTCGACTCGCATCGAATTGAGCTACAGCAGTGTTTGTATTTAATTACCTCATACTAATTCTACCTCTGAGACACACGATATACGACCCCGTTGAACGTGAGAGCGAGCCCGGGTAAATAAACTATACGCGCAAAAAGAAAAAAATACTAAACCACAGGAAGGGAAGGAATATCCAGACGTCTCTTAGCGATGACTGCGTACACAGGTTCGGCCGGGAACCTCCCCTTGCGCAGTGCGGGCGTGCACGAAGCCTTGTGGAGACGTTGAACATTATAGCACACAAATAAAGGCGGGCCGAATTGAGAGGTTGTCGACACCTTGTGGGGTTTGCTATAGATATTGTTCAAATATCTCCACATGGGTTTTTTTTTTCACGCCTACGCTGTACAAGGGGGTGGGGTTCCGGCCACCTGTGTAAAAATAAACGGCGAAGGAAAAAAAAAACACCTCCATCGAAGGAGGATTTCTCCAGAGAGGCCGGAATGGAGAGACCGGAATGGTCTGGCCTAGCCAGCCCCAGCGGGGGGGGGGTGGGATGTACTCGATATCATGCATGGCCGTAGTCGTATGATCATAGACCCTTGCATCCCTACATTGCCGGGACGAGGCGCTTCGGGTTTTCACCGATCAGGCAGACATTGCTTGCACCAAGCGCTAAGCGCCGTGAAGTGTCCGGCGAGTCGCATGAAGGGTGAGAGCTGCATCCCACTAAGAACCGCCTGTGAGGCGGATTTCCTTGCATGTGGATGACGGCGTCAATGAGTACATTTGTTCTCCGGTGTGGCCACCTCCAGAGACAGCAATGGGAGTACTATGTAACTGCCTCTTGGGTGCTTTGCCATGAACACCACGTGATACGATCTTCCCCTTGTGCGGAACAGAGATTCTCCACGCCACACAAATGACTTAGCTCGACCACCAGCTGTGACCGATCGCCTGAATAAAAAGCAATACCCTGGTTGTCTACTGTAGCTGAAGTAGTGAGCGGCATGTTTTACAGTGCCGTTGCCAGCCGACGCCAACCCAACCAATGTATAATACTAATAATAGGAGGGGGGGGGTCACAAAACATCCCGATGTTTCCGTTCGAAAGCGTAATATATAAAATGTGGTACACAGAACAACGAAAGCATACAGAACGTTCCCCTCCCCCCCAGCTTGATATACACCACAATCACTGAGCTATCTATCGTTCAGCGGCTGATTGGTAGTTCAGTGCTAACGGTGCACATCTAACAAAAGCACTGATCGCCCAGTGATTATGGTGTATACCTAACCAAAAGTCCAACCCGGAGTTCGAATCTCCCTTTGGTCGTTCTTGACCATTTTTTTACACCCCTTCCCCCCCTCCCCCCGGCAAATACCATCCCCGGGTTTCGCTGTCCCCGCCGCAGCTATACAACAACCCGCTGGCGGACCCCCCCGCCGAGCTTCTGCTGATGGGCATGGAGACCATGCTGTGGGAGTGTCGCCGGAGGCACTGGGCCCAAGTTAGAGGCCCTCCGCCCGTTGTCCGGGTGCACGGCTTCGGGATACAGGTATAAAAAAAAAGCGACACCTCCTTATATACGTATATTCCCTCCCGCCTGCGGCCCACGCTGCAAAAGTAAAACGCAGCCAGCGCGGTAGATCGACACATCTGCCCGCGGGCTCGCGTATGGCACGAGTTCTTTCTTTCGTGCTTTAACTCTCCATACCAGGAAAACCGGAAAGAGGCCTCTGGTTGGATAGTACTTTGTTGTGTGGGGGGTCCTCGTTTGCTTGGAAATAGCTTAGGTCGCTTGTTGCGCGGGGCACGAACAAGGTCCGTGCCTGCGCGGGCAGATCTAGGTGTATCTGTATACCCGTGAGTGCAATGGGTGCTCTTTTTACGTCGAAAGAGAACACAGGGTTTTGTTGCGGAGGGCTTTTGTTTTTTGGTCGTTGTGTTTTCGACGAGTCAGGTCAAACTTCGCGAGTCGGGTCGGGTCGGGTCGGGTCGGGTCAGGGTGGCCTGGCCCGACCCGTGATAGTTTGGAGATCTCCTGAACCCTTTCCTCGAGTCGGGTCACGGCCCACGAAGAGCACTGAGAATAATGGTGTCGGTGTGGGACTTACTTGGGTTCCAGCGCAGAGACCACACAGGGATAATAAATCCCCCGATATAACCCAGTGGCTCCCTTTGCGGCGCCTCTACGGCATGGCATGCAAACAAGCTCCATTTTTTGTGTGTATTTTCGACGTGTTTTTTGTCGATACGTGCAGCATACAGCATTAATACGCCGGAGATAATATTTATAAAAAAAAACAAATCCCCGGTTGTCACGCAGCAGCTACGTAGGTATGGCACGGCGGTATGACCAACGCCACGCCCGCGAAATGCCTCTTCTCGTGATGCTTGACGTACGATGAAGGAATTTCGTGACGTCCTTTTTTTTGTGTTGCCTCCAGGCTCTTTGTTTCTGCGGTTGTGTGCGTTTTTTTCGCTTAGATTTTTTTTTTTGTTGTGGACGAGGGCGGGTGCCAAAACTAACAAAAAAAAAACCGACTAACCGCACGGCAGGAGGAGAAGCTTGAACTTCAGCCAGAGTTCGACCGCAAGCTGGCGAGATGCATCAAAATCGCGGCGAAAACGGGGGAGCTAAACTTCATGATGGAAGGGCTCACACAATTTCCGATGGGGGTGTTCCAGGAGGAGGTAAAGAGAGAGAGAGGCGGCGGGAGTTGGGGGGGGGGGGGGGGGGGGGGGGGGGGGGGGGGGGGGGGGGGGGGGGGGGGGGGGGGGGGCGTACTCATTTTGTTGCTTGCCTTAGTCATTTGACCATTGACCACGCATCCCTTTCGAGACGGAGGGGGGGGGGGGGGGAGGGCAGGAAAAAACGTTTCAGCCAACGCGTGCAAGGCGTGCGCTTGACGGGCGGTATGCTTCCACTTGTTCTTGGCGGGGTCTTGTTTGTATGTCTTAGTTTGGGTAGGTAATTGGTTAAGCGTTTTACCAGTAGCCCAACAGACTACCAAACACCTTAACAAATGGCATCGGCTAAATACCTTTGACAGTCTGAGGCGGCGCGCAGACACACCCTAGGTCGCCAGAATATAGGTGTGTGAGGACATCGGGCGATGGGTCGGCTCGGTTGCACGCAAGCACTGCTGCGCATGTCCTCATGTTTTGCTGCGTGAGTGATCGAGCCATAACGTTTTACAACTCGCAAATTCAACAGCCTGCAGCTTCTTTTTCACATAAACATACGTCTAGCTAATCGGTTGGTATTGCTTGCTTGGTTACTCGCCCCGTGCGGTCGGTGGCTACCTAATTTTTCTTTGGCTTTCAAGAGCTTTTTTGTGTTCTTCGTTCTTGCCCGGCGGCGTACGTACGAGTAGCTTGTTCGAGGAACGAACGCCCGCTGTGTTTTCCTATGTCTGCTTCCGACACTCCCCGGGATTTTAAGTCAACCACAATCCCGAAGGAGAACCTTGTATACCTGGTGTATACGTGTGTGGTTGGTGACTCCGCCAAACCACCTCACAAACATTCACCAAACACAAGAAAGAACACTCTCCAAGGGCAGCAGTCACAAAACATCAAAACCACACGGAGTACATTGGGAAGAAAGACAAGAAGATGATGAAAACAGGACCCGACCCGAGACGTGTGCTACTCTTTCATCACCACTCCGAAAACGATCCCACACTAATTTCTAGCATTTTTTTTCTCTCAAAAACCGTTGATTGTGGTTGCAGTTCTTTCTGAGACGGGGTTAAGGCGTGGTGCATGTTTCGATCGTTTTGTTTTTCGTGTCAGGCAAAAAGGGCTGAAAATGGGCACGTTGCCTCCCCAATCGATCCGAAAACCTGAAGACGCCATGCGACCAGCTTAGACTGTTCAGGCGGTAGGCGGCTCTTTTTTTCTGTGGCCTTGGTAGAGAAGACGCGTTGACAGCGCACAAGCTACATCTTTTAGTTGTTTATCCTCCAGCAAGTTCGGCCTCTGGAGCACACACGCCTTGCTTTCTCGGTTTCGTTTTTTTTTTTTTTTAAGCACTGCAGGACAGGAGGGGGGATGGGCGGGGCGGGCGGCGGCGGGGGGGGGGGGGGGGGGGGGGGGGGGGGGGGGGGGGGGGGGGGGGGGGTGGGGTCGATTGCAGCTTGCTCGCCATCAATCAGGACCTTCATTGGCCTATGAGTTTCTTCGACTCTGCACATTATGGCTCTCGCTTCATAGTGAACATTTCGTACGAAAGTGAAGGTGCTGCGATTTTGCTTTTTCGTTTAGGATGACCACGCGCGTGTACGCACGAGATGAATAGTAGAAATAGTCGAAAAGTTCAAGAGAAGAAACAGGAGATGAATTTTTGATACATGTACACACGTACGACAGCATTTAAGCAGAATTAGATCAGGTAGTCGTATAGGCTAGTAGACCGACGGATATAAATGTTTTCAAAGCATTGCTATGTCTTCCTGTGGTGTGAGATAAGCGAAGGGCGCGGGCATGACTCCGCAAGCTAAACGGTATCGTTCACACAAAGCGGGACCAGAAATATCGTCAACGACGACAACGTCATTTTTTTTTGTGTGAATTGGCACCCACTCACGCTGAAAAAAATTGGCTGGTGGCAACTAAAAACAATAGCAAGAACAACAACAAAACTAACAAACAGCACTTTTTTTTGGCGTGGCGCTTATGTATGCACCCATCCCGCCGTGCGCGTCTGTCATCAGATCGGGAGGAAGCTGAAGAGCTTGCGGCTTGACAGCAACGACTTCAGCAACACCACCGTTGCTTTCAGGCACACCTGGCAAGATCTGGGAAAGACAACCCATTCGGTAAGGAACTCCCCCGTTGCCCCGTCGGTAAAGACCCGACATGCTCCGTCTCGGCATTGTAGGGATGCGAGGGTTTATAGTCATGCGACTACGGCCGCGCATGATATCGACCCCCCCCCCCCCCCCCCCCCCTCACCAGCTGTTCTTATTAGGATGCAGCTCACCCTTCATGCGACTGGCCGAAAACCTCACGGCGCTTCGCGCTTGGTGCAAGCAATGTCTGCCTGGTCGGTGCAAACCCGACGTGCTCCGTACCGGCATTGTAGGGATGCGAGGGTCTATGGTCATACGACTACGACCATGCATGATATCGAGTACACCCCCCCCCCCTCCACCCACCCCGCCCTTCCCCGTCGTCGCCATCGAGTTGAAACGACCGTGAGACTTTTTAAGCCAAGATTTCCGCCGTACATAGGCCCAGCATGCGTAATGCGGCGTAAAGTAGGCGCTACGTATATGCGAGTTTTTTCTCCTTCGTATTAAACAGATTGTGATGCTACTACTACTACGCGTACATGTTGTAGAAATAATACGTTTGGGAAATACCTCATAAATGCAGTACCGCCATCGACCATAACACCGTCTCTTCTCCGAACAGCAAAGGGGAACTTTCCGTGAACCCTTTTAGCTTGAAACACCCTGAGGTTGTCGGCTAGACATTGGGCCCAATTATTGTCTGTTCGGCCTGTTTCGGGGTCTCCCCGCCAGACACTGTCCCGAACATCACCCGACGGGTCAGCCGCTCGTTGGTCGACCGCTGTACGGCTTTCGTAAGGAGGAGGCGTCGTTTGCGGACGGTCGTCTCAACGCTCTTGCATTGTGCCCTCTTGAAGGCCGTGGCGTACGACATGGGGGGTCGGTGCGTTGTCGGCGTTGGAAGCCTATGATTCGTAGGAGTAGGTTGTAGTGTGCAGTCCGGAGCTCAGCAAAGTGGTCCTGGCCAAGAGTCCACGTCACACACTCGTACAGCAGGGTCTCTATCACCCCGGCCTCCAGCATGCGCACCATTAGAGCGAAAGGGGGCAGCCTCCACATCGTACAGCTCTCGCTCTCACCGGTTGTAGCATGCCCTTGCGAGTCGGATCCATCGTTTGATCTCTGGCATAATGTCGGCGCTTGCGTCGCCAAGATCGCTCGGGTACAAAGACTGCATCGTCTGCCCTAACCTCTGGCCCTCTGCTTCGATGCCGAGCGGTAAGGTCCGGAGTGCCTGGTTCGGTGTCCGCAGCAGCATGGTCTCTTTCTCCTGCCCGTGCCAACCGGGGGCTGGTCAGGGGTACTCTCCAGGCCATGCACTGATAGAGAAGAAATATAGAAGGGTATCGTACATATATTAAAGTCGTTCCGTAGAAGAAAGGGCGGCCGAGCAGGTGGCCACACAGGGGAGACTTCGCATAAGGAAGAGCATGTGAGTGAAAAACCGGGCATGCTACGTGGTCCATATGAAATGTCCCCCCGGAGGAACATGCCTGTGGTCTCTACGTATATCACAAATATCGCTACATAGATGCAACCGACAATCGAGTACGAGAGCACCCTGAACACCCCCGCTGTTCTCATCCTCAAAATTGGGCGGCCGGGCAGCAGCATAGCAAAACCCCAAGCACAAACACTGGAAGGCCGCGATTCTGGTTTTAGGGGTACCTCGGGACAGGGCCCGAGGGTCGACACGGCCCAGGTCGAGGGCGGCACGAACAGCGCCGCCACAGGAATGGCGGCAATGCTGCGGCAGGAGCCGCGGCACTGGCTCACAGCGCAGGAGCGCAGAGCCAGCCCCCGCCAGAAGACGGTGGGTTAAGAATAGCCCATCAGGAACACGAACTGCTCAGGATGAAAATAAGCCACCGACGCCCCCCCTCGCCCGAGAATGCCAGGTATATATCGAAAACGGTACCATGTTGACCGTCGAATCAACTTCTCGCAGATTGCGCTCATATGCTCGAAGTACAACGCAGGCTGTTCGCCCTTGATCATCTCTGCGTTGATGCAGTCACGGTTATATGCGTGCTTGTCGAGTTCATCGCCGGGGACGTAAGTTTGCGTATCAAGGCCATGGAGAGGCTCGGGCTACCAAGATCCCAAAAAATTCGCATGGTCTCCTGCGCTCACGATCGAAAAGATCAAATTACGAATTCGGCGAGATTTGAACCCCCGACCCAACTTGGGAATTATAGAGCGCGACATGCTAGACCACTTAGTCAGCAGACACGTGGGCGCTGGAGACAATGCGAATGATTCTGATAGTGTGCCTCCAGACGCCAGTATCATTTGGGAAGGAGGGGGCCCCGGAGATCACTGCTACTAAGTGGACGAGATTCCACGAACTCTAAAGCATATATATTGTGTTGATAATATAGCACTCCCTGCTAAAAGACTCAGTCAGCGCTGACTGAGAGGTCTAGCAGATAGTGCTATATTATCAACAGTCTCCGTTTTCTTTTCGAACACGGGGAGGCCCGCTGCATGGAAAAGGGTCACAGTGTCAATCATCATGTTCGCAAGGCCTTTCGCCGACTTAGGCACAATGCGTGTGCGTGTATCGTCGGTGTACAGCATGCCCCATACTGCCCTCCGTACACATGCTCGTGGCTGAATCTTCATCCCGTCCTCCCCGAGGTCCTCTTCGGGGTGAACCAAGCCCCTCAAATGTCTGGGTTCTCACTGAAGCGCACCGGCACATCGTGTATCACAGCGGCGAAGAAAGACAACGCAAAGAAACGGTGACAGCATACATCTTTGCCGCAGCCCCTGAGTGACGTCAAACCATTCCGAGTGCTCACCGTCATCCGTACGCGCTCGAGCTCGCATGCCTTCGTGAAACTGGCGGACAACGATTGACACCTTCTCTGGTATGCCGGAGCGTGCGAGCACCACCGACACTGCTCTTGGTCGACGGAGTCATCTGCGTTCTAGAGATCGATGAAACCCCTGTATAGGGTTTTGTTTAGCTTGTTCGAGTTCTTGTAGTCGACGCACAACGAGCAGCATGTCGACATTTAATCGCGTTGGGCGAAAGCCGCACTGTTCCTCGGGGACTATCCCTTCGGTCCGCAGTAGTTGCTACGTGGTCAGCATTAATGACACCTGGTGTATTCGCCTGCTACACCTGGCACCAGGTTTGCCTGACTGATATTTCCCTCCAGGTGTCCACCTACGGTTGGCGCTGTGATCAGCATCATTCACACCTATAGCCGCTCGTCTACCATTATGTACAGTAGGGTTCCCCCCATCAGGCGGTCCGAGTAAGGCGGTATCCGCGTTACAAGGCGGTCAAAAACGCTTGGCGCGACTGGGGAATTGCACTTAACCTGGAACAAATAAAGCGGCTTCCCTCTATAAGGCGGTAATATTGCTCTGGCACACCACACCACAACACCACCTTACTGGGGCACCCCGGCTGTATAATGGGACCTGGTACCCTGTGATGCCTTGTCTCGTCCAGGTGTCTCTCTGCAACCTGCTGGTTCTGTCCCTAAAAGCGTGCAAGTTGCGCCGGTTGAGTGACGACGTCGCGGACCTGGGATGCCTGAGGGAGCTGTATCTGGAGAGCAACCTCATCTTGAACCTGCCCGAAGCGTTCACGCGATTGCGGACGTTGGAGGTGTGTGCGTTACGGGTACGAGGATTCTTACACATACACGATGAGACCATCTATCGTTTTAGTTCTCGTCACCTCTGCGCTCGTGCTATGATTACGTTGTTCGGTCCTAATCTTATATAAGATCAGGTCGTAGACGAGATAGTTTTGTACATGATAATTTCCGCCGGTCGCACTGAAACTGCGCTTTTCCGTATGTTGCGCATTGATGTATCTTTACGTCTTTTCGGTCGAAACAACAAGATCTTGGACATGAAAAAGAATCGCCTGCAGGACTGCCCCGACCGGGTGGGCACGCTCTCTCGCTTGAAGCGCTTGGAGTTGGACGGTGAGATCCGCCGAGGGGGATAAGTTAGAACATCGCCGAGAACACTCCACACGTCGGAAAGAGCGCGACCTACAGTAGATCATGTAGTAGATCATCTAGATCATCTAGATCATATCATCTAGATCATCTAGAGCATCTAGAGATCATCTAGATCATTTAGATCATTTAGATCATCTGGATCATCTAGACGATCTAGATCATCTAGTTTATCTATATTACATAGTAGATCTAGATCATCTAGATCCTAGCCTGCCGCTATGAGACGTTGCACAGGATCTGCCCAAGTACATATGTTCAGAAAACATACATGATCGGCCCAGTAAATTTTCACGCCCCTCCCCCTTCACTCATGCGTAGATAGATCAAAAGCCCCTAACACAAAATATATACCTGGTACACGAGTATTTCGATTTGGCTGGCGCGTAATTTTTTACGCTACCGGCTGCAACGAACGTGTTTTGACGTTTTTACCTGTCACCAGAAAATCTATCCTAGACCATGCAGATTATACGTTACCCACCCGGCAACATGAGCTAGATTATATAAACCAGGGATCTATCTGCCCTGAAAGGTCAACTACTCATAGATACATACATGATCTGTCCGAGGTGTGGAATTCTCCAACCATTACATCTCCTGCTACGATTAAGTAGCCTGAGCAGGAGAGCCGTTTCATGCCAATGGACGGTGGCAGATTTTAAGAAAAGAAAACGAAAAACCCTTCTTGACTATGTATTGGCGGGTGAAAAACACAAAATACCCACCGGCCAAATCCGGATAGATTTTTTGTGTTGGGGGCTCTAATCTGTTCTGATTAAAGGATGGCGTGAAACTTCATCGACCGGCCAATCCCAAGATGTTTGGGTCTGCGTTTTGATTTACACACGACGAGTAAGAGGACGGTACATATACATGAGTACGTAAAAGAAGTGGCCCACTACCGGGTAAAAAAGTATCCGCACTACGCGGCCTGAGGTACATGGGACGTTGTTGGGAGGATTACACAGTTATGTTGTCCGTATAGATGCAACCGACGGGGGTCTTCCTTTTCTCGCTTCGCTGCATCAGTTTGGTTGGACCTTCATGACTCATTTTATCACTCGTTAAAATATGTACATACCTTGACCGAGTCCATTGATTGGCTGAAATACTTGACATGTGCTACGATAGAGGTCTAAGTTGTACCATCTCAACCAATGTACGAGGCTCCTTCGATGAGGAGCTCTCTTGAACCCTTAAGAATCTGCAACCGCTTTTTCGCGAGCTACTATTAACACTCGAAATCAGTGCGGGACGCGTTCGTTCAGTACCAACAGCCGACCTTTGATAAATATTGTAAGGCAAATCGATACGCAATAATATCAAATAGGCCTGGGACTCCTTAGTGTTGGGCTGTAAATGATAGCTGCCCGGAATATTGAATTTGTATACATCCATCGAGGGGTCGTGTTAGTTGTAGGTAGCATTTCTTCCCATAGGCGTCCCGTACAACACACGTTTTGGTCTATTTTCGAAAAGTATTCAGGTCTGATTGGTGCGTCTGCTACGTCTAAAATCATTGGGTTATCGGTTCCCCTACGTATGTGTAGTTGGTCATATAGGACGATTGGAAGAAACTCTATGCATTGCCGAGTGGAAAATGAAATGACAACAACATGCATCATGCCTCGAATGCAAAAAAACAATGGTTGGGTGCGGAGCTCCTCAGTGGGGAAATCAGATCCCGTCAGCGGCAAATGTTGGCGCCTTAACCCATTTCGTACGTACAGCAGTAGTAATGCACTGTACAGAAATCTGAATTTGACTCTATTTTCCAAGTGTTTTATCCTCACAACGGGAGTGCAGTCCTAAAAGGGCCTCAAAGTGCAACCCCTATCTACCGTACGTGGTACACGGCTAGTTTTTCTCGCCGACAACGAATTAGCGAGCATGCTTCGCTGGCACAAAAAACAGCACCACTATATATCACGGAGGGCGGGGCATACCAGTCAGAACTCGACGATGAACCCGACAAACAGACATCTCCCCATGTTTGCACGCCTTATTCGGCTATGATTACTCTGTTCCCCCCGTAACGCTATACTTGAACATGTCCTGAGGAAAGCTGACGAAACAAACCGTCGGAAAATGTCCTTGTGGTAATCGCCACAGGCAATCGGCTGGAGCTTCTTCCGCCGTCGCTGTCTCAGCTTACAAAGCTAGAGGTACTCACCCTGTCCTCCAACCACGTATACCGATTACCTGAAGAAATGGTGGGGATGGAGAAACTGAAGGTGAGAGCACGCGACCGCCTCTTCAGGTCGAATAGAGATACCACTCTGACCGAAAACATAAACCCCATTTGGACTCTGGGGTCAGTATCAAACAGTGAGTATATTTACGGTTTGCCACCCGACAATGTGCAGTATGAGCCTCAACGTTGACCATTCGCAAACATTTTCGAGAGAAGAAAACCAAGAGAAACAAAAAAATGTTTTTTTTCTAACTATTAATACAAATTTCTAAGATAGGTCAGCTGTGCGAGTTCCACAGAGTTGGTCAATCAATCGATCATTACCCAGCTTCCAGCTTTGCAAGCAAGCTGGGTAAATAGCGAATTGCACATACGTCGATCGTGCACGTGTACAGCTGTGAGGGGCATGCTGCATATGTTTTATAATGCATGGTAAACTTCAACACGACACCGAGAAGCAAAAACAACAATCGATACGACTTCGATATTAGAATTCATCGAAGCTTTCATGTCACAGAAGTGTCACCATACAAAAACAGGGGGGTGTGCGTGTGTGTGTTCTTCACATTGAACCGTCATTCTGCCCGCCGACATCCAGCACAAGCAACCAGGGATGCCAGGGTATGGAGGGCAAAATACGTTCGACACGACGTGTGTGTTCTTCACATTGCACCGTTTTTTCTACCCGCCAACATCCAGCAACAAGCAACCAGAGATACCAGGGCATGAAGGGCAAAATACGTTCGATACGACTTATCGAACGTTCGATATTCCGCTACATCGAAACTTTCAATACGGCACGTAACACTAACAAGTGTACGAGTTTACCGTGGGTGCTCACAGCAGCACAGACAGTTTCACGCTTTCTTGTACCTGAGGAGCCACCACTTTTCGTTTCATGCGGTATCAAGCAAATATCGTGCCTCGGGTTCGGCTTGACTCGCGGGGAGGGAGATGATGCCTCGGGGCAGAACGATGCAGAAAGAAGACGACGTGAAGCAAAGGTACATACCAGGTATATAATATCTCGAGCTGGAAGAGAAAAGAAAAAAGGAAGTAATAAAACACCCAACACAGACCGTAGCCTGACCGATGTGGATCGTCGCTCCTCTCCCAAAGCACGCCATTAGTCCAGCCCATTGAAATCCTGGACCGTCACAACCTCCTTATTGCCTCCCAAGGCACCAGAATATTTCCTAGGGTTATCACTCGACGGAACCTTTGTTTTGGGAGTTCATGGGAGAACAGCTACAACAACAACTCGTACGCATAAAAATAAAAAATTAATCGACCATACTTCGGCTTTGATTCTCGTATCAGCCATTCATGCCTCGTGCCACAAAACACCAGGGCTCCTTCGTACGCCTAGAGACAAATCCTACAGATATTCTCATATTTTCCAATGGTCACCCCTGTATTCCCTACTCATTTGGTTACCACCGATAGAATACCACGTAGGTACGACCTCTTCCTAAATCGGGTTATCGGACCACCGTTGCACTGGTCGCATGTCTCACCTTGTGGGCAAAAACATGCCTACCCAAAACGGAAACACCATGCATAGCTCGATACTCGAACGTACGCAACACCTACCCTGTGTAGCAGTAGTGTTCAAATGCGTCATCCTTAGACCGATTACAGATCCTTTTTGCCGCTCGTGTCAAAACGAACGAGCCCAAAACATATACATATATGTGTATGTATGACTCTATATCGGCTGGACTTGACGGCTATTTATTAGTTAGGTGGCGAGGACTTGACGGCTAGTTATTTGTTGGTTGGCGAGGACTTGACGGCTAGTGACTAGTTGGGGTGGACGGTTAGTTATCAGTTGGGTGGCGAGGACTTGACGGCTAGTTCTTGGTTGGTTGGCGAGAACTTGACGGCCACTGGTAGCTAATAGTTGGGTGGTGAGGACTTGACGGATAGTTATGGGTTGGGGGGCGAGGACTTGACAGCTAGTCATTAGTTGAGTGGCGAGGACTTGACGGCTAGTTCTAAATTGGGTAGGTGGCGAGGACTTGACGGCTAGTTGTTGGTTGGTTGGCGAGAACTTGACGGCTAGTATATAGTTGACTGGTGAGGACTTGACAGCTATTTATCAGTCGGGTGGCGAGGGCTTTGACGACTGGTTCTCAGTTGGGTGACGAGGACTTGACGGCTATCTATTAGTTGAGGTGGTGAGGACTCGACGACTGGTTCTCAGTTGGGTGACGAGGACTTGACGGCCACCTATTAGTTGAGGTGGCGAAGGTACACCAACGAACTTACTTCTTAGCATTTTATCGTTGAAAAATAAATGTCGAGCTGCTACAAACGCCCCATTTTAGCTCCGCAAATTGCCGCAAGCAACTTAATCGGTGACTTAAAGTCAGCCACCTTATAGCTATTTGGCGACTATTGTCGGCTAACTGATACAACTAGTGGGCGACCTTATAGTTAGCCAACTAATAGCTAGTGATGCGAGTTATAGTCAGCCAACTCATAACTACTCGGCGACTTGTAGTCAGCCAACTCGCAGCCCTACTGTTTATTCGTTTCTTTTGTGGCACACGACCCACACGCACTGGCATGCTCTCCCCCGTCTCCTTGCTCTCGCTTGCCAGCGACACTTCGAAGCGTAACTTTGTGCGTTTTCACACTTTTTTTCAAAGTAAAAACAATCTCATCCTGCCTCTGTACGAGTACGAGTTGTCAACGTTTGTACGGAAAGAAAGGCGCAAAAGGCTTGACAAACGATTTTACCGGACAGAGCATCTCGCTCCATGCTGTTCCCAGTACCCCCCCCCCCTCCGACGACGACGCCCCCCCCCCCCTATATTATATACCTGGTATATATATATATATATATAGGTTGGGTTGACGTCGGTTGGCGACGACGCTGTGAAACACGCCTCTCACTGCGTGAGCTAGACAGCCAGGGTAACGTTTTTTTTTTTTTAATTTTTTCCTTTTTTTGGCGGTTACTACGGCTGGCGGTCAAGTTAGATCATTCTTTGTGCGGGTAGAACCTTTACTCCGCACAAGGGGGATGATCGAATCACGTAGTGTGTATATGGTGAGGCACCCAGGCAGTTACATAGGAAACCCATTGCTGTCTCTGGAAGCGGCCACACCAGAAATTAAATCAATTCATTGATGCTGTCATCCATATGCAAGAAAATCCGCCTCTAAAGCGGTTCTTAGTAGGATGCAGCTCACCCTTCATGCGACTCGCCCAACACCTCACGTTTCGCTTCGCGCTTGGTGCAAGCAGTGTCTGCCTCGTCGGTGAAAACCCGACGTGCTCCGTCCCGGCATTGTAGGGATGCGAGGGTCTATGGTCTCATACGACTACGGCCATGCATGATAATGAGTACCCCCCCCTTGCCCTTGCCGCGGGATGCCGGGGATCGACAGGTGTCAGTCAGAGCCCCCCCCCAACCTCTCGCCCCCAGCTCTTTCCTCTGAATGTGCCTGTCGAAGCCTCGTTTGAGATTAATGCAAGACGCGTGCTACGATAGCGCTACATCAGCACTTTTGGCCGGTTTTTGTGTAGCTGGGACTGACGGGGCTCCTCAACTGAGAGGCAGTTAACGCGATAAGGCGAATGCCTCAAAGGAATGCCTTGTCGCTGGGTATACCATATTTTGTTTTGGTTAAATGATAATACAGTACGTTGCCCATCGGTTTGATTTTGGCTATTTTCCCATTATCTCAGGGTTAGGCTTTGGGCGAGGTGTACGGAGAGCTCCTCAAGTGAGGAGGGAGTCTCAGATAATATTGGGCCCACCTCTGTCACGGCACGTCTATTGTCGTTTCCCTTCTCCTCGGCCTTCGCCTGCCTCCTTGCCCGCCCGCCCTTCCTCTCCGAACGGACGTGGCTTGTATAACCTGATTGGTCGAATCGAAGTTTTGAGAAAATGATTTTGACGGTGATGGTAACGTGCTGACGCGGCTTGTAAACCTGACCCTGGTCGAATCGATTTTGTTGTTTGTTTGTTTGTTTGTTGAGATGCTTGTCGTTAACGGTAACGTGCTGACGCGACTCGTAGCCTGATTGGTCGAACCGATCGGTTGCAGATGCCTTACGTTCTGCTTGATGTTGACGCCAACGTGCCGACGCAGGCTGTGGCGAGATTGGTCGAATCGTTGTTTCCGGATGTTTGACGGTAACGGCAACATGTCCGCGCGGCTTGGAACCTGACTGGTTGTTTCGTTTGTTTTTGCAGATGCTCGACGTCAACGGTAACATGTTGACCCACCTTCCCGCGGGGTTTGGTTCCCTCCGGCTTCGGAGCCTGAAGTTGTCCTACAACCGGCTCGAGACCCTGAGGCCTGGGGTGTTCCGACCCGCGCTCAAGGGCACGCTGACGCAGCTGTGGCTGTCCAACAACAACCTTTTGCAGCTGCCGGACTCCCTCATCGAGGTCAGTTTTGTGTTGCCGTCGCAATTTCAGCCCCCGTGTTGTCAATAAACAACCAAGACTCTGACGCAAATTGTATTTATATATATATTTTCAAGTTCTACTACTGAAAATCGACTATCTAACTCAAGAGTAGGATAGGAGGGGAGCTTTGCCTTTCCTCGCGATCTCGACATAACAACCCGTTTTCGCTGCGTGTCCACGGTGCTCCGAAAGGGGCAGCGGATAAAATGCTGATGCTGCTTTGCATATCTATGGGCCCCCGGAGGGACTCTCCCCTGTTCCCTATCATTTGCGTCATGCGCACTCGCTTTGCTCACTCCCACTTATTGCGTGTGGCTGGTTGAATTCATACTCATTTTTTCTCTCTCCCGCATGTTGCGACCAGTGGCTACCACCTTCGAGCAAATCTCACGGCATCTAGGGGTGGTCGCTTATTATTGTCTGAGCTCCTCACAAGAGACGAGCTCAATATCTCTCATCACCCGAACCATGTCTACCAATAAGTTTTTATTTGCGAAGTCCGACCAACACATTTCTATACGTCAGTCCTAAAACTAATACTGTTGTACACCAAGTATAGTAGTAGTAAAAAAAAACATACTCCTGACCCGTCGTTGCTCACTCAAGGAGCTCAATCGGTCAGACGAGGGCGAGGTATTGAGACAAACGGTGCAACACCTACCGTGGGATGAGTCCTTCCTGACTAGTTCTGGTGACCGACCAGAACAAGGGCGGCGGCAGCCCTGTGAGACTTCACCACGTTGTGAAACATGGCGCGTATATACCAAGGTGCACGCTTCGTGTCGTCTTCTTGGTCCACCACATTGTCTTCCCTTTTTGTGGAAGTAGATGGAAGTGTATACTTACGTGGAAACTTCCATGGAAGTAGGTGGAGGCGGTGAAAGCTTCCATGGAAGTTCATGGAAGTTGTGGATGCTTCCGTGGAAGCAGCAGATTCTTTCGTAGAAAACATAAGCATTGGAAGTTTCCATAGAAGCAATAGAAGCTTCCATGGAGGCAATTGAAGATTCCATGGAAGCAATGGAAGCTTCTACGGCAGAAATGGGAGCTTCCATGGCAGCAATGGAAGCTTCCATGTGAGCAGAAATGGCAGCTTCTTTGGAAAAAACGGAAGCTTCCATAAAAGTAGTGGAAGCCGTCTTTCTTGTGTCTGCACACTCCCCTCAATATTTTCTCGGCCGCCTGACCGGGGTAGTCGCCCTCTTGCCGCACGAGCAGTTGTCGAAGGTGAAAGAAGTGCAGATGGACTCAAACCCCTTCAAGTCTCCGCCTCCCGAGCTGCTTGCAGAGGGGCTCGCCACGGTGATGCAGTACCTCCGGGTGCGGATCCAGCGCACCGACGCCATGCACGGTCTCATCCGGCAGAGGTAACGAATTAATCAATGAATGAATGATACGTATCAGGTAAGCTGATGCTTTGTCGGCTTCAAGGAGCGTTGTCTATTCGCTCGCCGGCGTCTCATCCAACTTGTTTCCTTTTCGTTTCATTCACGGGGGGAAAATATCGTCAAGCGTGTTCTGTTAAAGGGCGGGCAGTGCTGATGCAGTAGTACTTCTATGAACATAACTAGCGGTAAAAAGGGCGGGTGGGAACTGCTGTCTCATCATCTTCGCTCGGTGCTTCCGGCTTTCACGCGCCTTCCTGGTACCGATATGTCCCCAAATGAAATGACTTTTTTATTAAAATATTACACACCTCGGACAGATAATTATCCATGTATCCACAGTAGATCATCTTCAGTAGTTCCTCACCTGCAATGTTGTGACAGATAGTGCAAGATCTGCACAGAACAGATCCATCCAAGAAAAAGTGTGCTACCTATCGTAGATCACGCGGATTATACCGGTTCAACCCGGCAACATGAGCTATTGTAGATGTTACAAAATCAGAAATGGAGCTGCCTTAAAATATTTACAGCACATCGTCATCAACTGGGAATCGATCTGTCCGAGGTGTGAAATATGAATACATAAATTGTGCTTACATTTACGGTCAGGGTGGCTAATGATTTTGTCCCCTCGTCGTGATGTTGATTGATCTGACTCAGGGGGTTCGATACGCGGGTGGAGGCCCTGTTGCCTGAGGCTCACGGGGTTCTGAAGAGCAACACGGGGTACCTCACCCCTGCCGACCTCGACGACTTTGACAAGGTCTGTAGTGGAGCCGAAAATTCGAAAAACTGCATGATAGCACAAACACCTTGCTTAGAAAAGGAATACCTGGTATAGAACAAGTGCGCCCTATGCATCATGGAGCTTGCAAAGTTGAGTATCAACCATTCAATCGGCCGAACTCACAGCTGACGTGTTTGCGATGGTCAATAATTTGATACAAATGCAGTAGACTACCGGTGGAAAACAATAAATTTACCGACATTTTGTTAGGGAGCAAAGGAGGCTTATTATGATATAGGTATACAGGGTGGTGAAAATTATTAAGTCTTGCTTTTGATAAATTCCAAGGCATTGTCAGTACAATTACTTTCCGCTTTCGAGTCAGACGATATTAAGGACATATCTTCCTGCGTACGTACAAGTGGGGGTGGGTATGTGCAGGCTTGTTGAATATAGCGTGCTGCCTGGACTATGTTTGACGTGCGACAATGCGTGGCATTAATGAGCTTCAACGCCATTCACGCCATTCACTCAAAAACATTCCCCGAAAGAAGAAAAGCTGTTAGCTTACAGTAAACTATTGGGCTACAGTGGCCTATTTAAGTAGACCACAGTAGCGTCAGCCTTGATCACTTCGAAACACGCTCCGATTGAAGAAAACCTAGGGAAACAACAACATAAAAACAAACCTATTGAACTACAGTAGACTATTGGACTACAGTAGTCTATTGAAATGCAGTAGCTTCAACGTTGATCACTCATAAATATTCCCCGAACAGAAGGAGGAAACCAAGAGGCACCCCCCCCCCTCCCGGAAAACATACGCACGTCGTCTACGTGCCAGGTACATACTTTCCATGCACCAGGTATGTACCGTATTTATTGCAAGCACACGACCACACCTCATTCCAAGTTCCCGCTTCACTGATGGTGATGGTTCAATGAAAGCTCGGTACATCCTCGGATCGAACTACAGGACAAGTACATATATTCCATAGCGTATACCAGGTATATATTATATTCCGTATCACACGGGTGATAAGATAACACGCCTCCTGGGACGATTTTAGGAGCCGATTTCCTCCAAAACCTGCCTTGAGGGGAGTGTGTGCACACACACAGCGAGCAATGGTGGCTTTGAAAACATGACGTTTGTGTCTTCCCGTAGACGCCGTCAATAGCTTGGCGTTCCTGCCCTCTACCCTTTTGTCGAGAAAACTGGCTTTGGAAATCGGCCCAGGGGGTGTGTCGTCTTGCTTGTTACGTATACGGTAGTCGAACCAACCTCTAACTGGCTCTCTCGACACATGTGTACATGGTGGATTTTTTCGGCAGGCGACCGACCGATTCGTGAACGGAGATTTCTACCGGCACCCTCTCTCCGCGGAAGATATTCTGGGAATTGTGCTCGAGTTGAGGGTAAGTCGCAAGGGGACTATTCTTGTATATAGACCACTTCGGGCGGACTGACTGGTGCCACGCACGGTACCACCGTAGGCGGGGGAGGGGGGGCTACCCCCAAACAAGGACACTGATTAGTGATGATGGTGAGATGATTTGATAGAGTTGATGAGTGATGGGCACATCGGACAGATCAGAATCCATCTATCTAGATATCGATCATCTAGATCCTAACCCGCCGTTATGATATGTTGGGCAGGATACAGATACAACCCCTAAAACATGCCACGAAGTCATGCAGAGTACGTGTACGGCTCCCAACCGGCTCACACATGAGCTATTAGACACTGGCGGCAAGATAGCGGGGCTATCCCCATCTACATTGCCGAGTTCAGGCAACTCGGG
The DNA here is from genome assembly GCA_031763025.1 of Macrocystis pyrifera. Taxonomy (NCBI): domain Eukaryota; class Phaeophyceae; order Laminariales; family Laminariaceae; genus Macrocystis; species Macrocystis pyrifera. The sequence goes on from JASSKH010000028.1 coordinate 8,057,268, forward strand.
CGAGTGGCTTCGCTATACCCTCACTAAAAAAAAAGATACGATTTGTGTGTATTTGTTGGCGCAACGCAAAACAAATAATTCGCTGGTGCTGCACATGTATCGCGAAACCGCAACACATACCCGACCTGACCCGACCCGACCCGACCCGACCAGACCCGACCCGACTCGATCCGATCCGATCCGATCCGATCCGACCCGATCCGATCCGACCCGACCCGACCCGACCCGACCCGACCCGACCCGACCCGACCCGACCCGACCCGACCCGACCCGACCCGACCCGACCCGACCCGACCCGACCCGACCCGACCCGACCCGACCCCCGACCTGACCCGACCCAACCCGCGGGCAAGGTTATCACCCGTCAAGAGCCCTGCTAGAAACAAAGGACCTAAAATAAAAAAGTGTCCCCCCTACCCTTGCATATTTTAGTACAGTACCATTTCGTACAGAGAGGTAAAGGTGACAGTTTTTTTTGTCGATCAGTTGCTTTATATCCGCATATATCCACAAATACTTTGTGCCGTTTGAACGCGCGTGGTCAAACATGAATTGCGAAGAACATGCCACGTACGATCAGCCATCATCGATTGGTTGGCAAATGAATATCCAAAAGCTTTTGTTTCGTGCTCGTCAGCCCGGTCCCCCCAACGCGTGAAGACTACCGAGTAGATGGATAAGCACCTTCATGCCTAAAACATTACTCCGTTGGGAAAAAAAGGTGAAATAAAAAGTAATACGAAGAACGACGAAAAATAGAAAGAAAACGAGAGCAAGCAGGGGCCTATCTATCTGCCTACCTGGCTACCTACCTACCTACCTACCTACCTACCTACCTACCTATCTATCTATCTATCTATCTATCTATCTATCTACCTGTCTGCCTACCTATCTATCTATCTATCTATCTATCTATCTATCTATCTATCTATCTATCTATCTATCTATCTATCTATCTATCTATCTATCTATATATCTGTCTTATCTACCTACCTATCTATCTATCTATCTATCTATCTATCTATCTATCTATCTATCTATCTATCTATCTATCTGCCTACCTGGCTACCTACCTACCTACCTACCTATCTATCTATCTATCTATCTATCTATCTATCTATCTATATATCTATCTGCCTACCTATCTATCTATCTATCTATCTATCTATCTATATATCTACCTACCTATCTATATATCTATCTATCTATCTATCTATCTATCTGCCTACCTGGCTACCTACCTACCTACCTACCTATCTATCTATCCATCTATCTATATATCTGCCTACCTACCTATCTATCTATCTATCTATCTATTTATCTATTTATCTGCATATCTATCTATCTATCTATCTACCTATCTGTCTAGCTATCTATCTATCTATTTATCTATCTACACATCTATCTATCTGTCTATCTATCTATATCTATCTATCTAGTGTAGCTATCTTGGTTAACCGATTTTGCCGCACTTTATGGAGTTATGATGACGCACCCTCGGCCTACCTCTTCGGTGCACGCCTACGTACATAAAATATCTCCTACGCGCCCTCCCTTCCCCTTTTTTTGCCCCTAATGTACGAACCCTAAACACGTTTGTTTGCTTGTTTTGTTTGTTTTCACAAAGGATACTCGAAAGAAGGAGTTTTACGAGTGCATGGTAGCCCACTTGATGGAGCAGGTGATGTTTCAAGAGACGTTGGAGGTGTTCAGCAAGCACGTCTTCTGCAGACACACCGTTCGACCGTGGGGAAGGAGCCAGGGCCCGGTGAGGATGATGAAGATAGACGGACTGATTCGCCCCTCCTTGTCAGTGTATATTACGCCTGAACATTTTAAAAGAGAAGGAAAACGGGAAAGGTTTAAGAGTGGGGTGAGACGTTGGAGGTGTTCAGCAAGCACGTCTTCTGCAGACACACCGTTCGACCGTGGGGAAGGAGCCAGGGCCCGGTGAGGATGATGAAGATAGACGGACTGATTCGCCCCTCCTTGTCAGTGTATATTACGCCTGAACATTTTAAAAGAGAAGGAAAACGGGAAAGGTTTAAGAGTGGGGTGAGAATACGCTAAGCGCCAAAACATTTTTTCAAAAAGAAAACAAAAGCAGGAAAGCTTCGAAAGCGCCAAGGTTTACGAAGTTCGAACGTAAAAGAAAAAGCAACAAAACCTCCGGGCAAGATACCGGCAAAGTTCATACGGACCACTCCATACGAAACTATCCCTTTATTCATAATTGTTGTTATTATTGTTATTACGGGGGGCCAATGCTGTGAGGATTGCTGTGGGCTGGGTAATAGGTCGATCTTTTACCCCTATAGCTCAGTAGGTGACGCCCTCACATTTGACGTCGTCCAGGTCACGTGTTTGAACCTCAGTTCGAACGTTTCTTTTACAGAAACGCTTGCGCGTGCCTACAGTAACAAAAAAAAAAGAACACATCTCCCTGGTTCCCCAGGTAACGAAACGAAGCAGGTGTAGGTCAGCGTACAGACGTATACGGTTCTGACGCCCCAAAGATCCCGCCGTTCAGAGGGGGGGAGAGTGTGTTATAAGGATTACCCTAGGCTGGGTAACCGATCGATCTTTCACCCCTATAGCTCGGTAGGTAACACCCTCACACCGTAGTAAATATGACCAAATATTGATAATAAAAATATGGAAATATATGAGTGTTTGTGTGTACCGTAGGTCCTATTAACTATGGCCCCCCGTAATAGTATTATTAGTATTTTTCTCATTATTACTTATTTACGACGACCCATATCCTGCCGACGACGCTTAATGTGAAGAGGGGAGCAGAGATATAAGCTGGTACGGGGGCACAGGGGCGTTGGTGCTGGATAGAGCACGCTGCTTGTGTAGTTCACGAACCTCTTATTAGTGCTCTTCGAGTGAGATGAGGGAAAGGGAGAGAGCTCGAGTGAGCGAGGGTGGGCTTTGTCTGGAACACAACTCTGCCCAGGCGCCGAACAAAACTAACAACCTGGGTATGCAGATACGAGTATTCTCATAAAGAAGATTCCCAAAGCGCTACGAGTACGTGCCTGTAGCCATACAAGATTCGCATAGTACGGGATGTTCCCAAAAAGCTACGGGTAAACGTACAAGGTTCGCAAACAGGTATGTACGTTCCTGTACGGTAGGTATGCTACTCCGTCACATATAATTATTTTTGCCGTCCGACAATGTGCAGCATGAGCTTCAACGTTGATCACTCAAAACATTCCTGAAAGAACAAAAAAACGACGAAAAAGAAGGAAACCTATGCCGAGGTCTAGCTATTAATACCTTCTATGTCTGCTTCCCGTTATGATTTATCTACAATACTCTGTTGTTATCCTTGATTCCTCCTCCGTCTCAAGATGTGCTCTTTACATTCTATTTTTGTGTCCTAAGCCGCCTCCCAAACTTCATCCCCACGCCATCGGTGTTACCTATTATTAATATCCCTATTAGTATTATTAATATTATTACTATGCTTGTCATCCGACAATGTGCAGCACGGGCTTCGACGTTGATCACTCAAACAATTCCTAAAAGACGAAAACCATGGAACCAAAGGAAACTTATGTATCACGGGGGACCATAGTAAATAGAACCAAATATTGTTAGTAAAAATATTTAAATATGTATGTGTTTATGTATACCGTAGGTCCTATTAACTATGGACCCCCGTAATACAAGGTCTAGCTACCCTCTATGTCTACGTCCCGCTATGCTTTATCTACAATTCTCCGTTATCCTCGTTCCCTCCTCCGTCTGAAGATGTGCCCTTTACGTTCTATTCTTAGATCCTAAGCCGCATCCAAGCTCTTTCCCCACGCTATCGATGTGGGTCTGTCATCCCCCCCCCCCCCCTGCTTACTAGCGTTTGTGTCAGTAGTTTTAATCTTACCACCCGACAATGTGTACCATGAGCTTCAACGTAGATCACTCATGAGCACTCCGAAAAAAAAAAAAAAAAAAACGAGACGAAAAAAGATCCCTGTTTGCACCAAGTCTACTTGTTGTGTTTGCTTTTCGACCATGTGAACGTGCCTACATACGTGCATCGTCGTGCGATTCAACATTGAATACCCACAAAAAATTCTCCCCAAAAACAAGACCGGAATTCACAGCCTTACATAGGAGATCCCCAGATTGTCCGCGGCGGGGGGGGGGGGGGGGGCATAATTTTCGGAGGCGTTTCCCTCCCGTGTTTTTTCGTGTTTCTTGTATATGGCACGCTATGTAGCCATGAACTTATTATCAGGCGAGGTATGGGTGGGTTAGATTAATTTGATTGTTGACTTTGTGTTTAGCGTAACGGGAAACCATTGTGATCAGGACCCACCATATACACAAAAGCCTATATATTCCAGTATCATTACGGATAAAAATTTGTCCTGATTATTGTGTATCCCAGGAACAGTACTAATATTAATAGTATTAATTAACCGATTTTCTTTAGGAAACGATGCACTGATGTTACCACTTGCCGCTTTTTTTTTGTCTCTCAAAAAAATTGCTCGTGGAATAATTTGTGGGGGGGGGGGGGGGGGGGCAAAGGTCGGATGCTTCGAGATTGCTCTGAGCGCCTTATTTGAAGACACGCCCCGGAACGCCTTCGTCGAGGAATTCCGACCGGCGCTGTGGACGGAAGCGCAGAAGACGCTGCCGAGGAGCGTGTTCGAGTACTCGCGCAAGGCCCTCAGGAGCGCTCTGGTGTTTCTCAAGAGCGCCTACGGACCGGTGCGTGTGCGATGTGCTCTATACGATGCTCACGTGTATGCATGGGCGCTTCAAGCAAGGGGAACGTATAGAATGCGAGTAGTCGAAAACAACAGACGAGGATGACGACAAAAAAAAAAATATTCATCATGTTTTTGTTCTGCTGTCCTTGGTGCGTACTTGTTATCCAGCCAACAAGCAGCTGATTGCAATTTAGACGGCAACCCGACGAGCGATGGGAACGCTGCACCCGATCTATGCGCGATTTATGTCAATTTACCAATGACGTGTGCCGGGGGAGGAAGGCGGGTAGACTTAAGACACCTACTGCTGTGACCACACAGCTTTCGTCCAAAAGGCCGTCGAGCGTAGAAGACCATGCGAGGTGAGTCAGCTCGTGATGACTGAAAAAGAAAAAAGAAGCTTGCAGCATTCGTTCAACGGCCAGCCAGAAGGCGCAACTTCTACAGAATGACCGCAGAACGTGTCGCTTTTTTTGTTTGAACCCTTTTTCGCGGTATTTTTCGGTAATATTAATGTTATTATCACTGCGTTTACCGTCCAACAGTGTGCTATCAACAGCATGGGCTCCAATGTTCGACCGCTCAGAAACATTAGTACCGGAAAAAAGAAGAGAAAGGAAAAAAAAGTGTTTGTTTACCGGAGCAACCTACTCTCTGCGACGAGGTGCCGCGTTGATTACCATCAAATCAACGCGGGGGCAGTACTCGTAGCTCTGGCTGCGAGTCTCCGGCTGATCGTAGCAGAGAGGTCTTCATCAATCCCGAACTACAGTAGACTTACACGAGTCAAAAAGCGACGACGAAGCCATTCTGCAGGAATATGCGTGCGACATTTTGCTTTCGTGGAACACAAAGCAATGCGTCACCTTGCCTCTCATCGATTTATATATAATTGGTTTGTTTGTTTGTTTTTTTTTTTTTTTTTTAAATATATATATCTCAACAGATCGCAAAGTTTGAAGATGTGACGTTCGAGCTGTGCGAGTGTGTCGACGCCAAGACCGGAGAGGAGGTTAGGCACCCGAAGGGGATGTGCGTCGTCCCGGGCCTGGTTGTGGTCAAGATTATCTACACGCCGGAAGAGGCAGAGCGGCGGAAGATAGAAGATCGAGAAGTGATCGTGGCTTTCGAGAAGACCATGAAGCATGTGCGAGATGGGAGGGAGGGAGGGGGGGGGAGGGGGGGGGGGGGGGGGGGGGCGGGTACCACGTAGCTATTGGGTCGTTATCCACACGCTGCAACGTAAATACGCCTGTGGCAGTTCCCAAGAAAAAAAAAGTTGTTTATCACGCACTATTTGTGGTTATCACCGGCGTGCTATGTATTGGTACGTGTTGCGCTCGCGATGGAGTTCCAGATCGATACAAGGACAGTTTTTTTTTTTTTTCGTTGTCAACGGACTCTGATACGTAATCAGCAGTCGTGCATGCCGTGACCAACCTCAAGTCGTCCCTCTGGGGTCATGCCATCTCGCGGATTCCTTTATACAATAAACGGGCGTGTCGTCGTCTGTTTTGATTGAAGGCGTGCGTGTGTTTTCTTTTGTTTGCACGAATAACGCGGTTTGTTTTGCTCGATACATACATATATTTCCCTCCAATGCGAAGGTGCGGGCCTGGCTCAACACCAAGCAAGGGCAAGGGAGGGTGATGGAGGAAAACAAGAGGCGTAAGGCAGCCAAAAAGTTCAGGATAGGCACGATCGACTCATCCACAGCCACGCTCAAGGTGAGGGTGCGGACAACGCTAGCTTAGCGTCAGGGCTGTGAGTGCGCGGAAGTTTCTCCCGCTGTTTTGGGTTTCGCTCCCTTTTAACAAGCGCGGCCCATTGGCCAGGTCACCGAAAACGCCTCAACCGCTTTTTTTTTCGCGTCGCTGGGAAGGCAACCAACCGATTTTTCTTGTATTTTTATCGGTGGTGGTGCAACTTATTCATCTCTACGAGAAGCGCGGCCCGATTTGCTACATCACGGCAGCTTTTATGACATGGGGAAAAGTGTCGCAACTGTGGCAATCGAACCGTTGGCGGCCGAACCGTAGTTAGCTTCCTTCGCGTCAGACCGAAAACCGCGTTCGAATATGTGAGTAGGCTATGTGCCATAATATAGTCAGCTACGCGAGAAAAAGATGAAAATAAAAGACAGGACGCGCCGGCCCGCGTCCAGCCTCTCGTCCCTTGAGGCAAAAAAGGCTGAACAGCCTCCCGCGAACCAAAAACAAGCCGCACGAAATATTTCGCTGTTCGCAGAGCCCATCATACCTGTTCGTGGTCAGCATCAGCAAGCACCCCGCACCACACCGTTCGTTCAGGTGTTTTAACAAAACATTTCTGCGTAATAGGTGTTCGAAATAAATAATTGTCTTTCACTCGACTCATGCAAATTTATGTCACCAGATGTACAGATCACGATTCTATCTATCTGTAGATCATCTAGATCCTAATCCGCCTTTATTATAAGATGTTGCTGCAGGGTCGGTATGGATCGTACAGGGATCCAACCCGGGAGGCATGTCCTGATCATGCGGATTACACAGCTTCCAACCAACCGCCAACACGAGGCCTAGTAAATGCCGACGTAGATAGATGGATCATGCAGATCAGGAACCTATCTGTCCTGAAATCTCTACGCACGTAGATCGTGAAGTGGGAAATCGACTATGTGGTCCGACGAGCGAAACAATATTGTTTGTTCTCCACGCGGTCGAGAGTTCGATACTATTTCTGGAGCCACACCCGACGCTTACTTGTTATACGGTGTACCAGGTTACCCCAAGGTAGGAGTTTAGCACCACGCCATTTTTTTTTTTGTCACATACAAATCGTCACGCCGTGCCTCAATACAAAACAGCTAAGAAACTATCAACAAAATCTTGCCCTTTTTCAAGTGACGAATGAAAACGCGAAAAGAAATAAAAAATAGTAAGTCATGTGCATGTATGTACGTACTTGGTATATAGATGTACGCCATTTTCTTCGCGCTCACCGGCGAATTTTCCAAAGACAGTAGCCGCTCCCTCCATCCTCCACTTAGGCGAGCACGTACAGTCGTCTCAAACATTAACATAGTATCCGATAGGACTCTGATATGAACATCAAAAGTTGATTATATTCCCGGTCACTCTGATATAAACGTCGAACAGTGATTTTAATCCCGGCGAATGCGGTGCATATAGGGTAACAGCAGTTATCCTACACGAACTTCAACTAATTTGTCCCCCCCCCCCCCCCCCCCCCCCCCCCTCCCCGCGCCGAAAAAAATCACGGGGTGCAATTCTGTAAGAGGGTTAACTTCAACCCTTTTCAGGAGTGCACTGTACAGAAACCTAAATTTGACCCTAATTCCAGGCATTTTCTCCCTATCACGGGATTACTGCAGCCCAAAAGGGTTCAAGACGATTCCTTCAATAAAACGCCCCAAGCTGTACGTAGCTCTGTATGCCGTACCAATCTGTCCCTACATTTAAGCAACGTTTTCATTAAGGACTGGTACATAAAGCGCTCCTTGTGTTCCTGGACAGTTTATTATATTCCGGGACAGAGTGTAATGCAATACAGAGTGTGGTACCCACTTCTGAGATCGTCCGTTCACCCCTTTTAAGGCAATACTACGGTCTGGTATTTTTGGGGACCAACTACTCAAGAATTTGAGCGGTTTGTCCCTAACACGGGACTGGCTGCAGTTTTACCCTGAAAGGGTTGTCGAGAACTGTTCGGGAGATAAGACCAGGTAGTTCGGCTTGTCACTCACGACGAAAAAACAAAAACTACCTTTCGAATCAGCACGTACATTGTAGTAGACTATAAGACCATGTTAGAGAGAAGACCACGTTTATTGGGTTGTCGCGGAGTGGCCCTAAAAGGGGTACCTCGCCGGCCTCAAACGGGGTACCCACTGGTCTTGAAAAGGGTACCCCGCTGTTCTCGAAAGGGGTGCCCCACTGGTCTTAAAAGGGGTACCCCACTACGCACTGTATATTTACGATTACATGCGATTGAATATACATAGGTGACCTTGAAGCTGAAGCAGGAGCTGCTGGCGTTCGCTCAGCAACGCAAGATCCAGTTCGAGGAGGGCGAGCCGTTTCACTTTCACTCCTTGGCGAGCGCCGAAGAGGCGATAGTGCTCGTCACGGAGGCGGAACGGGAGGTCGACGATATCCACGCAGAGGTGAGAGAGAGAGCCGGCAGGCATCGTACGAAAACAAGAAGCACCCCCACCAAGGTATCCCATACATACGCGCAAAAAGAACAAGAGAGCCGGCCAATGTATAAGGACCCCCCCCCCCCCCCCCCACTAACGCCTTCCTACAATAGGTAGAAGATGTCCGCGCCGAAATGAGAAAGCCTGCAAAGTACGTGTAGGTTCCCCTGAGATGTCCGCACAGATTTGAGAGAGCTGGTAAAACAAAGGACTCCATAGTTAGGGCTTCCTAGTTAGGATCCCCTAATTAGCAAGGCTCTTCACGGGTCACGACCCGACCCGTGGATTCCGTCAGGAAGTCTTCAAAATCTCACGGGTCGGGTCGGGTCGGGTCGGGTCGGTTCGAGTCGTGTCGGTTCGGTTCGGTTCGGGTCGGGTCGGGTCGGGTCGTGTCGTGTCGTGTCGGGTCGTGTCGGGTCGGGTCGGGTCGAGTCGGGTCGGGGGTCGGGTCGGGTTGGGTCGGGTCGGGTCGGGTCGGGTCGGGTCGGGTGGGGTCGAGTCGGGTCGGGTCGGATCGGGTCAGGACTTTTCAATCTCTCACGAGTCGGGTAGGGTCACCCTTTCCCGACTCGACCCGCCTTGACCGGGAGGTTTGACCCCACCGGTGAACAGCGCTGCTTATTAAGGCAGGAGGGCAGGGCGAAAATGGCAATATAAAGCTGGTACACCCCCCAACTGGGGTAGACGGGGGGACGAATGACCTACTGCGGGGCATATGCCTACGTAAGTGCTATCTATGCGTGGTATTTCACGCACGTGTATGCATATGTATATGTTTGAACGTTATCTTTGGAATTTTTTGCGGGGGCAAGGATAGTGAATTTCGGTACCCACGTACGATGTTTTTCGTCTGCATTAAATTCGGCGAAGCGCTCTTGATCGCTTGAACGAGAAACAACGCAAATTAGACTATTATGCTGCTGCGCTTCAAAAGGCTACTTACGTTTAGCGATGTCGATTGCGCAGGGTTGCATGCTGCGCTTTGACAGCCGATTTCTTAGCGGCGATAAACTCATGCAGTTTGGTTTCGCGTGGTGCCACGAGTGGATCACAGGTCGCTAAGCTGGAGCTAGAGAAGACGCAGCTGCAGCACCAACTGAAGGAAAAAGTGCTGGAGACGTTGGTGCAACTGGAAGCCAACCTCCTGGACAAGTACTGCTACCTCTCATTCGCCAAAGTCTTCAAGGGGAATAGGATCAGGGCGTTGAAGGTACTATGGTCACTATATACATACGTTTGGTATTTATCTATTTGTTATGCTGTCCTCTGAAACAAACCAACACTCGTCAGTCACTCTTTCAGACTAGATGGGTGAAGCACGGGTTAGGGGTCAACTACAGTCACAATATAGTATTGTGTTTGCCGTCCCTCAGTGTGCAGCATGAGCTTCAACGTTGAAACTCACTCACGAACCTTCCCAGGAAAGAAAAAAAAAAAACCCAAGGGAAACACAAACAAAAAGAAAAAAATACACACGAGATATTCGTGAGGGGGCCTTACAGTACGTGATTATTATTATTGCGATCCGACAACGTGTAGCACGAGCTTCAAAGTTGATTGATCATTCATAAGCACTCCGAAAGAAAACAAACATGGAAGAAAAAAGAGCCTTCTGCACAAAGTCTAACTCCCTCCTGTGCCTTCTTCGGGCTTGCACTCCATCTACTCCATTAGTAGTCCTTGCTCCTCACTGCTCATCGTGTGCTCTTATTTTCTATTCTAAACCTTAGATCGCGCCCAAAGTGTTGTTGATCTATTTTCGTCAAGTATTCCGGTCTGTTTGGTGCTAACGTCTGCCGCGTCCGAAGTCGTTGGGTTCTGGATTCCCATTTTTGTGTGGATGATACGATTGGAGCAAGCGTCAGCCATTGTCAGATGGCGAGAGGACTAATAACATGCGACGGTTTCATTGTTCCATCCGGTATTACCCTATTCATCTATTCGTATACCCTGCTACCGTATATCACACCAGGGTCATAAGATAACACACCCCCTGGGACGATTTTCAAAGCTGGGTTTCTCGGTAACGGGGGGGGGCGTACTGAGCACGCCGAGCAATGCGCCTATGCAACCAACCTTCTCGACGAAATACGTCCAAAACCACCATTTTTGTTGTGTGTGCCCCCCGTTTTCGGAGGAAACCGGGTCCGAAGTTCGTCGCAGGGAGTGTGTTCTCTTGCGCGTTATTTGGCATAACAGCGTACCAGTTACATATTACGCGGCACGAGATATTTATGTAGATTGTGTCCCTCTTTTTCGCCAAAAAAAAAAACAACTGTTTCATGCGTGACAAGGGGTACCAGGTATGCTATGTTTTTTGTCGTGCGTGTTCGTTACCGGTGTGCATTTGGGGACAGCACAAACCTTTTCTTCCTGTTGACATTGCAGCGCATCCTATAGTACGTCATCCACCATCCACCGTTCACCATCCACCATCCACCATCCACTACCATCTACCATCCACCATCCACCATCCACCATCCACCATCCACCATCCACCATTCAACATTCACCATCCACCATCCACCATCCACCATTCACCATTCACCATCCTCCACCCACCAGGTCAATAGTGCTGCTCCGGGGCTCCTTGCGTGGCGACGACCGTGAAAGTACAAAAACACGACTCGTGCAGTACGCGACATGTGTTGACTTTTTCATTTTATTATGCAAGAACTCACAGCTAACCATTCGCGAGAAACGCCACTTAAAAAATCCGTGTAATAGCCCTTAAGAGTCTATGTTCAACGTTGTCACCACAAAAAAAACCCTCGAGCATTCTTAGCGAAAAGAGGAGATTGTTGTCAACTGCTGTCGCCTGCTGTATCGTGTAGATCAACCTGCTCTGTCTGCCTGTGCTCCGCCGTCAATAAAATATTGTGCGAGAGAAAATCTGACGAGATGCTAACGTTTTCCCTCTACGCACATCTTTTCCACCGCCCCATAAGTACGTAGCTGTCCCGCGTCCCATCCTCCTGACCAGCCAACCATGCGCACGAGTTGATTGAGCCAACAGAGCGAGGAACCTACCTGCCGAAGCATGCCAGTACACACACACGCGCACCACAAAAAAACGTCATCCTGTACGGTTCACTACTACAGTTTCGTGCGGCGGACGGACTGTCAACCCCCGACGAGAAAAGAGATCAAGCATCATCCACATACATCGCCCAGTGCATTCAATTATTACCGTCGCGACGTGAAGTGCAATGAGCACAGGGTACGCTCCTCGCATTTGTCGCATAAACCAGCACGGAGTGAACTCGCACAAAATAAATGCTGACGCCCCTTTTCTCCCCCGCCCCCCCGCATATTTATACATTGGCCGTCATCCATAGCGCGGGTGGAGGCGGCCTTGGGATGGTATGGATGGGGAAGATTTCACGGAGTGGGCCAGGTCGATAGACTGCATCGCGGCAGATCGTCACGAGAGGCCTGAGAACGTGGTAAGATGACACCCGGTGTACATTTGTTGTTCCATCTGCCCAGCCCGTTTGAATTGCCTACGTACGTACAGAGTAGTCAAAGCTCTATACGTAGAGGAAGAAAGCGCAGGCGACCCTTCCGACGGCTCGTTCGACTGTGGGCCACGCAGCAGCAGAGCGTAGTATACAACGCACCTCCGCTGCACAAGTCTCGTATTTGATATACAACAATTATATCCCTCCCTTCAAGAAGTCAACTTTCTTCTTTCAGGGAATGCTTGTGAGTCATCAATGTTGAAGCTCGTGCTGCTGTAACAAGGCTTAGACCGGATAGGCAACTGGTTAACCTTTCACCGGTGGCCCAACGGACAAAGACCTTAAACAAATGGCGTCTGTCGGCAGGACCACCATAAAAACACTATTTAAAGAAAACTGAAGTCCCTCATGCCAAGAATCTGGCAAAATACTCTTCCTGGGTCCCCGGAGATCGTTCAGAACCGTGGACTAGGCACGTACGGCCCCATACGATTACCAAAGACCCCGCTGTTCGAACGGGGGGAGAGTGTTACAAGGCTTAGATTGGGTAGGTAGTTGGTTCACCTTTTACCAATAGCCAAACGGACAAATACCTCAACACTGCGCATTGTTGGATGGCAAACGCAGCGGAACTAACGGCTTCCTCCTTTGGTGTCATGAATCTAGAGCTGGCTGTGCGAGTCGTTCGGTCAGTATCGATGGGGGGGGAAGGGAGAGTAACAAATTCTCCAAATAAATAGCCTCCGTTCACTGAAACCCTCCACTATATCTTCCTGTCGGACGGGTTTTCTTGGAATCTGGGCGGAACGTGTGGCAAGTTGTGCATTCTTTCGACTACCTACCTGGTGAAAGCCTTATCCCTCGTTTGATATTCGAACGTGTTTATTTGTCTCTCGCTGCCCTGTACATGGCAAAACACGGCCGGTTTAAAACACGCGGCGTGCGTGTCATACGTGCGTATCACGCGGACGAAACCAACTTGTCGTCAATAAAGTCCGAGTACAAAATGATGAAGGAGCCGGTCAGCGATTCCAACGCGGACGAAACACCAGCGGATCTGGCGTCGAGGCTAAGGCAAGAAAAAAAATTGGGGAAGAAGCTGCTGGTGGCGAAAGCTCAGCGATTGATTGGTGCACTGCAGCTGATGGCGCAGATGTAGATGCATAGAAAGGGGTGGATGACATTAGCTAATTAATTGCTTGAGCTTCAGCAGTAGTGTGTTAACCAACTGTTTCGTTTCAGGAGCTTATGTTTTGTAACTAATGCACACTACGACACTAGCAATAGCTCATATCACTCGGCTACTGCTTGTCGTAGGCTGTAGGCACAAGCAGACATCGGAAACAACGAAGGGGAATCGGCCTGCGTCTTGAGCTACTGTAGTGTGAATTGATGTCATCGATATTTTGACGCACACTGAGAACGACAAGGTATACATGTGTCTACAGCAGTACACCGCAGCATGAGCACGCACACAAACCCGTCTGTCCATCCATCCCCCTTCAGAGTCCGCGCCTCCCAAGCTTACGATGCATCTTTTTCACCCTGTATGCTTACGATGCTTTTCTTTTTCACCGTACGTACGTACCACCATTTTTTTCTGAGAATGTTCACTCGAGAAAGCTCTCGAGACCAGCGTACCTCGGCGAAACAACCTAATTCGTCCAAAAGTGCAGGCTAAGCCCCGACACACAATCCCACGGGGCTATCATATATAGGTACCTGGTATCTAGCGAAGCAATACTGGAAAAAAAAAAAAACAACATACCTCGGATCTAATGATGATAGTAGGAAGCTGTTAATAGCTAGCTCCTCAGTGTCGTGTGCTTATCGAAGCAACTTTTGTCGAACTTTTTTACTTTTTTTTATTCTTCTTGATTTCCGTTTGAATGAAAATTCGTTTTTGGAAAATCTGGAAATTTCTGCGGGATGCCCCGAAAAGCAAGAAAGCTTAACGTTCCAATTTTTTCATTTCTTTGTTCTGGTATTTATTTAGAAACCAAGAAGGAAAAAAAGTGGAAAAATCGGTACAACTTTAACTTTCTTGGATAAGCACGGCCCTCAGCCAGTTTAATGGTTAAGAAGCCCCATCAGCGCAATATGGTCAATGGTTGGGGTGAAAAGTGCAGCCAACATCTGCCGTACGAGCGCAGCTTGACTTTCCGCATTTGCGGCATTTATTCGGAAATTGTCAAGAAACGACGAACAAGAAAATTTCGACAAAACTTTACAAAACACTATTTCGATGAGCACAAGGCCCCGCAGTTGCAAAGGTAGAGGAACTCCCTCAGTGAGAAAGTATCAATGGTTGGGCTCAAAAGTGCAGCCCCAATACCTATCGCAGCCCCCGCTCGTGTACTTGAAACGTAAAGATGTGGCACACCTCGAGAACACCTCTCTGTCTCTCTCTCTCTCGGTTGTACCGCACACCCTCACACCCTGCATGCTCCCACAAGTCGAGGAGAACTCACAGATATAACTTTTTTTTTTCTTTTGTATTTACAGAGTCATGTACCTTTTTACGTTTTTACGTTTTTTTTTTTTTTCTAACACGTCTGCTGGCAGGTCGTTTTTTTTTTTTTCCTCAAAACTCATATTACAAGCGTGATGTTGATACTTCGATCGCGCAAGGTTCGTACGGGGTACCATGTGCACTATATGATAGCTTGTCGACAACGACACCGGACGGGCATTCTCCCCACAGGCGGCAAAACCCTCCTTCCCTCCCTCCCTCTCTCCCTCCGGAAATTACACGTGTACAATGCCCTTATTGCTGATGGGCACCGACGGACAGCATGGACAGCGAGGCATTCCTGGTACTCCCCCCCCCCCCCCCCCCCCCCGCCGCCTCTCTGTTGTACCGTACAATCCACGTTCGTGCCCCACAAGTCAGCCATTCATGGTCGCTTTTGTCTACGACACCAGCCCGACAGTTCTATCCTCCCTATGCCACCATATTTCGGAAAATGGCATTTGTGATATATCTGTTTCGCTATTTGTGCTGTCGGTGCATGTCTGTCTACCGTTAGCTGGGAAGGGACGGACAATATGGAAGCGTTCCTGGTGCCCCGCCTGGTGGAGTGGAAGGAGAAGCGCGCCGCCAGGGTATTGGCGGGAAAAGACCTAAGCGCAGCCGCCTACGAAGACGAAGGAGAAGAGGGCACCACCACCACCACCACCAGTGAATCAGGCGAAAACAAAGACCATGGCGGAGGAGGAGGAGAGAATAGCCGCGAGGGCGGCGGCGGCAACGGCGGTGTCACAAAAAGCAGTAAGAACGGCGAGGAGGGCAGCCAGCTAGCGGACATTTTCGAAGATGAAAGCAGCAGCGGCAAGCAAATGGCGGCGCGGCAAAAAACAAAAACGGGAAATACATGAATCCGTGGAATGCCAAGTGTGGTGTTTTTTTACTACAGTACGTATACTCTTGTTTTGTGTTCGCTATCCGACAATATTTTTTTTGCAGCACGGGCTTTCGTCTTCCGGATCACTCCTGAAGACCACCAAGAAGAAGAAAAAGAAACACTCTTGCGCAGTCGTTCTAGCAGGGAAAGGAAGTTTACTTTCGTACACTGGTTGTGCTGTGCTGTGCTGTAGTGTCGATGCTACTACGACGAGGAGAGCTTGTGATGTGGGCATGGAAGGGTGGGTGAGTCGATTTTTTGGTTCCTCGGAAATACGTGCGTTATCCCGGCAACGAGTAGATGTCATCGTCGTGTCTGCCACACGTACAATACATAGGGCTGCTGTGGGCATACTGTTTTTTGTGCGCAGCTCAGTGCTACTTGTATAGAAATGTAGTTTCTACTTGGAAGCACCTATACTCCCATCGAATGTAAGATCTTTGGCACGAAGGGAAGAGCTAATCCGTCGGGACTAAGGTTACAGGCTGCCAAAACGGCGCGATTGCGCCTTTCAGCAATATCTAAGTTAGATATACAGATAATTTTTTGCTTTCGTTAGTATTTTACCATTGACCACGCATCCCTTTCGAGACGGTGCGAAGAGATAGATAGAGTGGTGGGGGGTAGGGTAGTCTTCGTCGGAAACCATCGAACTGCGCAGATATGAGCAATTTGCAACCAGGCGAGATAACGTAGCGAACACGCGACGCATTTTGTTCAAACGCGAGGATGGCAGCAATATGCCTTTCGTTGTCACGTTTGGCGTTTGTCTTCGGGTTTCGGTGCCAACACGGCAGGGTGAGGGTTAGGGTAGTTAGACTGAATAGAGGGTTAGGGTTACCGCAAAGGGCGTTTTTTTTCAGCACTCGGTTATTTTCCCCCCCAGAACGGGAGGGGTTAAGGTTTGCCACGCCAATACCGTAACAAACAAAATGTGTTTTCGCAGTAGGAAATATCTGGTCGAGAGAGAGAGCCTTCGGAACACATAATGTTCGAGTTATATTTCAGCAAGCACCCTCTTACCGTTGTCGAGAGAGGGAAAAACACACACACACACACACACACGGGTGCTGAAAAAACGATCGCGCCGCTGTGGGAACGATCTCAACGGATGTATACGGTATATCTTGGTGTTGAAGATATCTCCAGCAACAGCACGCCCCGTCGCGAAGAATCGTGGTATCATGCAAAATACCTACGTACCAGGTACATACGAGTGCAGAAGGCATACCCACACCCCTGAGTTTCACAGCTGTCAGATATTGTTCTCCTCAACAAAGGATATATATATATACACACCTGATATATATACATCCTTCATGGGGTCATATAAAACCCGCAGTACGCGCGATCGAAAGTATCATACGTAGTACCTACACAGCTTGCAAAATATGGGTTTCGAAGAAATCCTCGATCTCACAGATGATGCTTGTTTTGTATTTTTTGTTCTTTGCTGACGTTAATGTATTGCTATTGATAACTATCGTTCTCCAGGTTTGCCAAATCAAGCGGGTCCCGCTGCCTAAATTCACGTGCTCCAGTTTTTTTCTCGTACGTATTCAAGGCAGCCTCATGTTATCCAAATCTGCGCTCTCGATGCTTCTCTTTCCAGGGCCCTCGGTTTTGCCTCGTCCAGAACTCTGCCTCCCTGTAGTCTGTACCAATATTCTAGGTTTTCCCATTTAAAAGGCCATTTAACAGGCGTCCTTGTTTGTGGTCACCCGTATTCCTTCCCTTGGACCTTCACAGGCCATGCAGGGCAACCAAATGGCACAGCACTACTACCTGGTCAGATGAGCCGTATGATGAGCAGACATCTGAAAGATTCGGGGAAAAACACCCGGTCCCACGAGCCACGTAGAACACGAACCGAAGGTGCGGCTCCTCATAATAACCCGCGAGACTGCACGAAGTCTCCCGGAGTATTTCCCAAAAGGATAGGTTTGGAAATACAGCTTACGTAATACGTACGTATCCGTGAGGGCCCCAAAAATTTACAAACACCGTGGCCATCGTATCGCCACGTCCTCCACAAAACAGTGGGCGGGGGTGGGAGCGAAAATATGTATCTTGTAAAAAAGGCTATTAATAGACCAAACCGCTCAATCTTCCGCGGCGCGACGAGGGGACCAGGTCGCCAAAAATTAACGCTCCCAAACGAAGCGGCGGCGGCGGCGGGGGGGGAAGCGAGCGTCGGCAGGGCTGTATGACGAAGGGCTGGTACGTGTGAACTATAGCGGCACAGGGCAAATTCCTAACGCTCGATCTTTGCAGACCGTTCCAAATCAACGCCGCAGCACTCGACGCAGGCCTTCCGTATGCAGCGAGCGGTTCTTCAGTGGTTTTTCCCCCATCTTCTGAATACCGTTTGTGTCCTCCATTTCTACACTCCGTGTTTCCAACCGACAGGTTTTCTAAATCCTGACCGAGCGCCACAATCTCCCGTGTCTGAAGTCATTGGATCATGGATTGAATTCCCTTTTATACATGTGTGTGTGAATGGCATGCGATGGAACAAGCGTCCCACATTGTCAGATGACGAATGAATGGAAACATAATGACCTATTACGGGGGTCCATAGTTAATAGGACCTATGGTGTACATGAAAACCTATATATTTACCTATTTTTACTAACAAAATTTGGTCCCGTTAACTATGGACCCCCGTAATAGTCAGACAGATGCAGATGCATCACTTCTTAGTCCGAACGGGAGTAAATATCCGTTTGAACTCTGATCCGAAATATAATCCCCGCTTGGACCCTGACATCAATACAATTATTGCCGTTTGGACTATATATGACGTCAACATCAAACGAAGCTTATATTCACGGCCATCAGAGTGATATTCATTATCGTAGTGTTGGTATGCTTGCCAACCGAAAACATCAGCATTGGTAAGTTTCAACGTTGAGTACTCATGAACCCCAGTGCCAGAAAGAAGAAGAACAACCAGAGGGAAACCCAAATGCGTGTTCCGTGTGCCTGCAGCGCGTTCTGAAAATACCTCGACAGCAGCAAACAACAACAAACAACGTCGCCGATGTTTGAGATCCACAAGTTGGCTGCTTGGTCGTATGTCATCATGCATGATGGTCTACGGTGACAAAGCGTGACAGCTACGTATAGGTGTGATCTGTGACCACATCGAATGTTTCACGAATCAATCCGTTGATGAATCAAGTCGATACGATGGTTGGTGGTGTCAGTCAGCACGATATGGACGGTTGTGGACCTTTCAACAATGGCAGAAATACAGTATGTTCTATGGCGGTACCGCGGGGTGAAGGGGTTCGCAATCTGTGACAACACGTACACAACTTGTCCAGAGAGTGCCGCCGAGCGTGAACAAAAAAAGTACCCGCGAGCTAGATATCGTTGAAGAGTTGAAAAAAAACAAAGTGAATGGCAAGTAGCATTTTCCTCGTGTTTTTTCTTCTTCTTCTTGTTCTCTTTCTTCTACATCCCATCATTGATCTTTTGCACTATTGATTATAATTCCTCCACCTCCCTCCCTCTGCCTTTCGTACCTCAGATCCGGGCGGGTCTCGCATCGCGGGCACTCCTCACCAACCCCCCGCGCGCCCCCACTAACGCCTGTGCCTGTGTTTCGATCGCGATAAGCAAGACTTCAGCATTATTTCCTCTCGTCCACGCTCGGCAGGTCGAAATTGTGCATACACACGCTATCAATAAGCGCTTTCTGCGTACCCATTTTTGCACAAGAAAAGGTCCCTTTTGGGGGGGGGGGGGGGGGGGGAGGGAGGGGGTCGCACTCACGAAATCGACCCTATAGTAGCTACCTGGTACCCTGCTGAGGGTCCATCACTAGAACAGCGGAGAAGCCGATCTGGGTCTACATACGTACCTGGTAAAATACTACCTGGAACGTACACACTACCAGTAGCGCATAGTCGTGAAATACTCACCGGCCGCTCTCCGATGACACACGAGAGCACGGCAGCAGCGGTGTCAAGCATCTTCACCCGCGATTGGTTTGCGCCGGGATACAAAACACGCGTGCGTCCAAAAGGTGCCCCCGCCCGACCAAACATTCCCGACACCTTAAAATAAATTTGAGTTGGCATTGTGTGTGTGACGGATTCGTCCAGATGTCAACAGACAGCAGACAATTTGCTTGCCGATCAAGATGCCCTTGAGATCAATCACTGGTGGTCTGTGGCCAATCAAGTAACATTTTTGAGATCAGTCATTGATCTGATCTTGTCTGCTGTCCAACGTCAATTTCCGAACGACAAATCAATACTAAATTAGTGACCGCGCCAGATTGACGTCACCACCACCACCACTATACGTACCACCGCGATCACGTCTTGCACGTCGAATCTGACCCGCCCGGATAGTGGAACGCGCCCAACTTAAACACTGGTGTGAATGTATACATACCTGGTACGTGATAAAATTATACTCACGTAAGTACACCAGATCTATCAATGCGTAGGAGACGTCGCTGGACTTTCTTCCGCCACTACAAGTGCCGTCGTGGTCGACTCTTTTTCTCACCAAACGTAATGGAGCACACTCATCCGGCCCGACTTTTTTCACTTCTCATACCAAAAGCTCAATCAATGTGCCCTGGGGTATGTATGCATATCACCACTCTGACCATAAATATAATCCCCATTTGGGATCTGATATGGATACCAAACGTTTGCTATATTCACGCCCAGCGCAACCGGAACCTACTTCTACCTTTTTCTCTTCCGTTTGGGCAACCGGTGGCGTTGTGCAGCGACATGTGACGATGATGGAGGTAAGAGGTATGCTACTATTTATGACGTCTATTTGTTGCTAAGCAGCAAGCAGTGATCGAATGAATGAAGCAAAAAGCGAACATTTTTTTTCTGCCGTTCGTATTCGTCATCATCAGGAAATTTTTAGTCACAGGGAAACCAGCCTGCATGATGTGGTGTACAGGTCTACCCGTAGCCCGTTTCGTTACACCTAGGAGAACACCGGCGTAACATTGCCCTATCGATATACCCACAATGCACATGCTGCCCTTCCAGCTGCAACCTTTTCTCTTACCCCAGGTGGTGTTCAACTCACAAGCTACACAT
Organism: Macrocystis pyrifera; assembly: GCA_031763025.1. NCBI lineage: Eukaryota > Phaeophyceae > Laminariales > Laminariaceae > Macrocystis > Macrocystis pyrifera. The sequence continues at coordinate 8,078,148 of JASSKH010000028.1, forward strand.
AATAGACGCGGTGAGAGGTGATTTGCGTACAGTATACGAGTAAGTTAGCATTTTTAGTTACCATTAGTAGTGCCAACCCCATCCCGCGACAACGCATACATACCTGGTATACCAGGTAACTATCAATAGCTGTTTTGTTGTGTCAGAGATAGATGCAAGAGTAGTATTAATGGTGGGTGTATGCTATAGGATGATGGGGGAGGGGCGAGCCCTGCAATGTATACCGTGTAGTGCGTAAGCAACGCCGCGGATCTGAGCAGCACAACAAATCATTATCAGCGACAAGGAAGCAGGGGTATATTCTGTCAACGTGTTTTGAGTGAATATATACATATATATATGTGAGCGCATCTGCATGGTGTGAGCGTGAATATACCAGTATGAAGGGTGCACACATCGGGCAGATCGCGATTTAGATCCTCTGGATCCTACGTTATGATTTATTTACTGTATTGTGCAGGTAGGAGGATCTGTGTACAAGAATAATACCTGGTACGTACCAAGTAAATATCCATAGTTTACAGCAGTTACTGCATCATACGTACAGCAGTATAGTTCAGATCCAACCCGTGATTCTTCATTTTTCATGCAGATCAAATTGCACGGCTGCTGTTGCACCCTCGCGGCAGTAGTATCAGCTACCTGGTACAATACAGCACAGCAGTAGATCATACATGACGGTTCAGGGATCTACCCGCCCCTAACGAACTAGATCGTTGAGGGGAGATCGGCGATATGTTCGATATGTGGAACGCGGTTGGGAAACTGCAGCAGTTCTGTATTTGCAGCAGTTCTGTACTTGGTATCCACAACCAATTAAAAAGGTCAACATTGATGGATTGATGGATTCATGGATACGATCCACAGCTCACATGGGCCATGGACACACGACACTGCACTGATATCTGGATACAGGGACCATCCTAAAAAAAAAGTCTAAAATGTCGGAAAGCATCCCCTCCATATGCGCCAAATTAATATATTGGAAACCCACGCAGCGACATTTTACAGCCGCTAGACGCTGGAGAACCGAGAACCAGCAGCAGAGAGGGGGGAGTTGAAGTTTGCAGCACGGCAGATACAGAGGAGACCCCAGAAGGGCCGGCCGCCTCTTATCCCACGCCGGAAACTCCACGACTCGATCGCTCTTACTGTCTCTCCGCGGGCACGGCAAACATGGAGGACGCCGTGGTATCGCCAGCAAGTGTATCCCCAACGCCGTCTTCGGTAGGTGCCTCGGCAACGTTGGCTCCCGCTGCCACTGTGTCCAAGGTGGACTCATTGTCTCTGCGCATGCTCCAGCGCTCGCTGGTCACCGAGGCGGACTCGAAGGTGCGTGCTGTGCACCGTTTGCATCCACCATCGGGACAGCGAAATTATTAGCGGCGGGTTGATCTGTTGATCTGTCTACGACAGCTAGTATTACCAGTATACGCGATAATCTGTCTTTTGTTCGTACAGAGTATATACGTACTGCTGTACGAAGTGCTTCGTTTTTTTGTTTTTTTCAGCTCTATTTTCGTATTGATTAACGAATGCGAATGATATTATTGATGGGGTTGGAATTGGACCCGTATCGTCACAGCAGCAGCTGTTTGCTTCCTGCCTGCCTGCCTGCATGCTGCTGCTGCTGTACGTATAGCATAGCGCGTTCGTAGAGGGGTTGCTCTGCACGCGCATCCCACCCAGTGATACTTCCTCGAGGCTGGCTGACACACTCCGCTTCCTGGCGATTCCATCCAAGCAATATAATACCTCGAGCGAGGCCATCCTTGACTCGCACGCGGGGTTTGTGGGGTAGGCGGGGCGCAGCCCCAGCCTGCTCCCCGCCACCCCGCCTGCGAAGTTTTGTGATAGATACTCGTTCGTAGTGCATTCAATTCGCAATCAATCGTAGAAAAATCTGCTGCTGCTGCTGCTGCTCTGTGGTGTGTGCAGTAGTATTGCAGCAGTGTAAAGTGTGTCCACCCCTTGATCCTGCTGCAATTTGCACTGGATACTCGAAGAACAAGAACTACTGTACTTTACTACTGCTGTAGTACTGCTGCCCCGACCCGCTTCCCGCCGCCCCCCCGCCTGTGAAGTGTGGTGGTAGATACTCGGTCGTAGTGCATCAATTCGCAATCAATCGTAGAATTCTACGGCTGCTGCTGCGTGGTGTGTGTACAGCAGTATTTTTTTTGTAATATGTGTGTCTATCCCTTCATCCTGCTGCAAAGTGCAGTGGATACTCGAAGAACAAGGACTACTTACTGTAGTACTGTTGCGCTGCTTCGTCGTCTCCGTGCATTTTTCCATCCTATCTGAAGTAATGTCGAGCGGCGTAGCCTGTATCGTTTCGTGTTAATTTCGTTACACTTCACATCAGACAGATTGACGAACGACCGGCTGACTCCGCTGACCTGGCGATTCCATTCAACCAATAATCCACGGAGTCTTGAGAGACCATCCTTGGCACTTGGCACGCACACGGGGTTTTTGCAAACTGAGCCAGACCCGCTCCCCGCCGCCTCGCCTGTGAAGTCCCGAGCGTGTGTTCCGGTCGTCCCGAATAATCAACAGCAAGGTACACCGCAGCAGCGGCTACGAGCCCCGAGCGTATTCGTTCGCCATACATAACTGGCAAGGTACACGGCAGCAGGGCGAGGCTGGAGCGCATGGTTTGGTCGGGATGATGATTTCGTATATTTTTTATTGCAAACGAGAGAAAGGGCTGACCCGAGCTTGCTGCTGCTACTACTGTGTATCTTGCCAGTCATATGCACTATTCACAACGACCAAAAACACGCTCGGGTCTCGTACCCGCTGCTACTGCTGCTGCTGCTGCTGCTGTGTACCTCACCCCTTATTCGGGACGCCCGAACACCCGCTCGGGCCTCGTAGCCGCTGCTGCGGTGTACCTCGGCCCATGTTCGGGACGACGGAACGGAACACACGCTCGTGCCTCGTAGCTGCAAGCTGAGGCCAGCTCCTTCTTTTCTTCTCGAGGGGAAAAAAAAAGCTCAAGAGAAGATGCAAGAGACGTCAAGTCATCATCCCGACCAAAAAATGCCCTCGCGAGCCTCGCCTTGCTGCTGCTGCTGCGTACCTTTGCGAGCAATGTACGACAGCAGGCCAAACGCTCGGGTCTCGTAGCTGCTGCTGTGGGCCTCGTATCGGTCGCGATAGCTGGAGAGAGATCGTTACTGTACTGTCGAGACACAACCACGTAGTAAGTAGAGGTGAGCGCACCGTCGACAATTACTCCTATGGGGACGAAAGGTAACATGTAACGGCAAGAAAGAGGTGCAAGAGCAGACTATTAATGGAGCAGACCGATGCCCGTCGAAAAGACGAGAGAGCCCAATGAAACAACGTAGATGAAACGTTGAATTCGTGCGTGATTAGCGACAGATTGTTCTCAAGTGCCGGTTGAAACTTCAGCGTGACAAATTCTATATACGTAGCAGATCAAGGATCGACAGGTCCATATTTGACTTGAACTTGGATAAAAGTAGGAATATTTAGAGAGGGGATGGCTGAAACTCGATTGGAATTAGGCCTCAGGATAGAGTCGAAAAACAGGGAGGGGATTTGGGTGTTTTTATATAGTTTCCGTGTCATAGTCCAGTGACACATGTCACCGGAATAACGATAGTCTATGGACCACGGCCATGGGTAGAAGTATGATACCAACTCGGACCACAACACCATAAACTACTGCTGTACTTGCAGTTTATATTCGTTGTCGTAGTTCTTCGTCTTCGCGCTGAATGCATCGCGCAGCAAGTCAACATGACGTCTGGCATTCGCAAGCGGCGCAGGGGGCCGTCTGGGCTCGTCTGATGTCCGAGATAAAGCCGGATTCTGCAGAATTGAATTGATACTCTCTACGTAAAAATGCACTCGTCGGGCTGTGAATTGGCTGGAATTCCCGCCCAGTTATTATTAATGGTTGGCTGGCTTTTAGTTTATGTATATATTATGTATTACAAAATATATATAAATATATATACTTCCATCCCTTTCATCATCTTCGCCCTTCTTTTTCTCTCTTCTTCCTATATTAGTCCTATCTTGATATCCAAAGTCACGAAGCAGGCTCTTCTCCCTCCTCCCCACTACGTATGGTTCTTGCCTTGGCAGGCGTTTTTTTCATCGCGAGAAGACTTCCGCCCTTTTCTTCCCTCGTCGACTATTATTAGCATCGAACTGCGCCTACCCACGCTATCCTATTAACAGTCGCTCTCAGCGGTTGATTCCGTTTTTTTTGTTCATTTTTGCAAGTAAACTGAAAAGTTCGACTGACCCACGTGAGGTTCGAACCCCAGCATCAACTCTTAGCAGCATTCGAGGGCACCGCTACTAATATCCCAACGGGGCGATGATATATGTACAAAAAATAAAAATCGGCACTGCCATCCGCAGCGGCACCGTCGAAGGCGAGGGAGGGGTCTCGATTCGCCGTGAGTTGCAGTAGACCTCGCGGGTCTCTCTCTCTCTCTCTCTCTCTCTCTCTCTCTCCTCTCTTAGCTAGTAGGCTCTTCAAATGCGCACCTTGCAGCGAAGACGCCTTCCACCGCCATCGAGATAAAAAACCCGAATAGTCGGATAGTTGGTAGTTGGCACTGCCTGCTGCAACTACAGTACATACTATTAATAGTACCTGGTAAACTGTAATACCTACTGTAGCCAACTATTTCCCGTTAATAGCTGGCGACTTTTGGTCATTCAGCTATCTGCTCTACAGGAGTACTCGTATTTACGGGGGGACCATTGTAAATAGCGCCTAAGGTACACACAAAAATCTTTATATTTTCAATATTTTCCTGTTTATGCTAACAATGTTTGGTCCTATTTACTATTTTCCGGTCGTAATTATATAATACTTCTACCGCAGTATTGGTCCCTGTATGATACACCGGCATTGCAACGGGCACCGGCATTATTCCGCACACCTGCCACACTGGTGAGGTCACTTCTTATGCAGTCGGATTTGGAGTCAGTTGAAAAAGTCCCTTTCAGCACGTTCGCATGAGCTTTTGCCCCGTACATGTTGAAAATTGGTCTTTCTCGCCTCAGAATGCGTCGGAGTTGTCTCCAAGGTCTATCTGGGGGTGTTTCCCGCTTCTCCAGGCACCCAGATACAGGAAATTGCCGACCGCACTTTTTCGATTCAACTCGGTCAAATACGATCCAAACGCCCAATCGGATCGAAAAAAAGCGTGTTTTTTATCTAATCCACGATCGCAATCATATTCACCTCAGTTGGATCGGAAAAGTGCGGACGGTGATTTCTTGCAACCGGGCCCCTCGCGAAGCGGGAAACACCCCCTGATAGATGTTGGAGAAAACTCCAACACATTCTCCGGCGAGAAAGACCAATTTTCAACATGTACGGGGCAAAAGCTCATGCGAACGTGCTGAAAGGGACTTTTTCAACTGACTCCAAATCCGACTGCATAAGAAGTGGCCTAAATCCTCGATGTACATAGCTTTTATTTTATATATTTGCGCCAAGCGATTTTACCGGCGATATGTCGGCCACCCGGCACTATTAAACTGGCATTATAAAGGGACGGGGGTCTCTACTACTATACCGTGTCATAGCACCGGCCGAAGGTAGTGCCGGCCCTCTCTTGACAAAACCAAGATACAAGTCCAGATTATCACAGATTTCTTATTTTTAAAAAGGATGTGTTTCCACACTGAATTTAGTGTGACCGCTCCTCGAAGGTCTCTGTTCGCTGAGATTCTTGTTGTGCCTCCTCCCCCCCCCCCCCCCCCTTTTGTTTTTCGCGTTACCGTTAGGAGGGCTGAGTTTGCACAGAGGGGTGGGTGGGTGGGTGGGTGGGTGCGATCGTTTTCCAGCAACGCTCGTGTTTTTGGTTCCGCCCCCCAGCAATACCGAACAAACGAGGTGTTTTCGGAAAAATCCTGGTCGAGAGGGAGCCTGTCTTCCGGATGAAATAATGGTCGACTTTAATAGCACCCTTGTTACCGCTGTCAAGGGGGAAAAACAAAAAACAAAAAACCCTCTGGGCGGAACTAGTAGGACCGTTCGTACATTGATATGAAGACCACACAGCTGTCCTTGTGTAATAACTATTTGGACTCTATTAGACGTTGATTAAATTTTCGGCCAGGAGGGTGGTACATGCTCACGTGAACTTCTGCGGCTTCACAGGAGATTCTGTCTTCGGTTATACACGGACTGTACTCCCTGCAATGAGACCGTATAAAAGCCTTATGTATAGTACGCGCGATCGAAGTATGACACACAGCTTGCGGAGATGAGTTTTCGACCGAATCCTCGATCTCACAGCTGTTTTTTTTGTTTTTGATTTTTTTGTAGATATATACCGTATAACATGCAAGATTGATAGCACCCCCCCCCCCAGGGGGGCGATGTGTTACCGAGCGGAGTTTCTCCGAAGCGAAGGGGGGAGGGGCACGCTCACTCTACGAGAATGACGGGTCTATTCATACGTATAGGTTTCCATATATAAAAGCATGCATCGCTCGGCGGTTTTATCTTTTACTTTTCCCCGTTTTTTGTCGAAGTAAAATCGGCTTCGAATTTCGCCCGAGGGTGTGTGTGTGCTATCATGTTTTCATGGGTGTTGACCCCTTTTAGGATAAGCTGCAGTCAGTCAACTCCCGTTTTTGAGGCACAAACCACTCAAATTCCAAGTAATTTTGTCCCCGAAACGGGACTGCGCACAAATCAGTCAAGTTCCAAGTAATTTTGTCCCCGAAACGGGACTGCGCACAAACCACTCAAATTTCGAGTAATTTTGTCCCCGAAACGGGACTGCGCACAAACCACTCAAATTCTAAGTAAATTTGTCCCCGAAACGGGACTGCGCACAAACCACTCAAATTCCAAGTAATGTTGTCCCCGAAACCGGACTGCGCGCAAACCACTCAAATTCCAAGTAATTTTGTCCCCGAAACCGGACTGCGCACAAACCACTCAAATTTCAAGTAATTTTGTCCCCGAAACGGGACTGCGCACAAACCACTCAAATTCCAAGTAATTTTGTCCCCGAAACGGGACTGCGCACAAATCACTCAAATTCCAAGTAATTTTGTCCCCGAAACCGGACTGCGCACAAACCACTCAAATTTCAAGTAATTTTGTCCCCGAAACGGGACTGCGCACAAACCACTCAAATTCCAAGTAAATTGGTCCCCGAAACGGGACTGCGCACAAACCACTCAAATTCCAAGTAATTTTGTCCCCGAAACGGGACTGCGCACAAACCACTCAAATTCTTTAAGTATTGTTGTCTCTTAAACCAGACTGCGGTACTGGAAGGGATTATAAATGGTAGGAGGGCCGTTTGTTTTGGTATTTGTGTATCGTGCAACCTGGTGTATGGTACCGGTACATGTCATCACCAGCTAGCTCATCATACTGCTGTAGTGCCGTAGTAGATACTCTGGTCGCGAATAAATAGCAAGCTGACCCAATCCACCCGGCCGCCCTCCCCGCCAACTAATGTTCCCCCCCCCCTCCCCCGGTTTTTATTGTTTCGCTGTGCTTTTTGGTTGTTTTTGAGTGCTCCACAGGTTTACGAAAAAAACCTGCACGATACCATGGCAGAGTTTCCCGAGCTGAGGAAGCAGCGCAGGCTCGATTACTACCGGTCAGGATTTATTTCGTCTACCGCTTGATGTTTTACGGTAGTGTAGTACCTACCTTGTGTATAAAAAGAGACAAGCATCTTCCGCTCTTGACACAGCAGTAGTCCTAGTTAGCTCTCTGGGCTTCCCGGCCCCTCCCCTCACCCTTCGTTCGACGCTGTAATCCATATGCAAGAAAATCCTCCTCGCAAGCGGTTCTTAGTAGGATGCAGCTCTCACCCTTCACGCGATTCGCCGAATACCTACCTCCAAGACGCTTCTTCGCGCCTGGTGCTAGCGATTTCTGCCTAGTCGGCGAAAACCCGACGTGCTCCGTCTTGGCATTGTAGGGATGCGAAGGTCTACGGTCAGACGACTGCGGCTATGCATGATAATGAGTACACCCCCCCCCCCCCCCCCCCCCCCCCCCTCCCTGCACCCCTTGATGCTTTTGATGCTATACCGTCGGTTTGACTACGTATACACGAGTACAACACACCAGCAGTTAGGGACAAAACAGCTGTGCCTGCGTCTCTGCCGATGCCATATTATGTATTATCAGATACCATGGTACCAGATATAAACCAGCACCATATTCACGACTGCGTGGGGCATGCAGTTTTCCACAATCTCGAATCTACTGTAGCACACCCCATATAAATAGCCCAGAACAGCAAGCGCGCCTTAATCGAAGTATCACACCAAGCTCGTAGCAAACATGATTTTTGAGGATTTTTTTTCAATCTTTCTATCTCACACAGCTTAGGGTGTCTAGACAGAATCGAAAAGCTCAATCGAAAATCGAATTCATTTTGATTTCGATAAAAATATGCCGATGTGTCTAAACAGAATCGAAAAGTGAAAATAGAAGTCCAGGCAGAAAGCAACGGAGAGCACAACCTACTAGGCCGTTCGCATCTGTGCACACATGCCGGCAATCTAGCGCTCGGTAACACAGATCCACCACACAAGCAGGCAAACGCGACGGCAATTCGATTCCGGGAGGTCGTTGGGCCTCCCATGGAGGTGGTGGCGCGTCCAACGTTGACGCCCCGAGATCAAACTTGAAATTCTACTGAGAACGAACTTCCGACCTCGTTCTCGAGGGTATCATCCTGAATTTTCCTCAAACTATGCTCGCTCTGGCTCGAACGCCGGGAAGCAAAGGCCCGAGAACGTCGGGGCTGGTGTTGTGGTTCGCCTGCTGGCTGTTCACGGGGGGTCTATGCGGCTATGTTGTCGTGCTAGCTGTGGGTTGGATGCTGTGTACGGCGGTCCTGATGTGATATTTTGACGTGGCTGCGCTGACCAGTAGGACGAGCTGAATTGTTGCTGTTCGTGCTTTCGATTTCCTTTTCGATTCCCAGCCGTCAACTTTTTGATTTTGGCATTGGGTTGTAAATCGTTCATTTTTTCGGAACCTAAAAAACGAAGGGGAACATGTTTTGACCAGGGACCAATCAGCGCCTTGTTTATTATCAATTCGATTTTCGATTTTCGATTTCGATTCTTTTTAGACACACCCTTAGACCTGGTATGACAATGGAAACGCGAAGCCTAAAAAGTTTTCTTTCAAAAACATTGTTTTTTCAAGGAATAAGCGGAAGATATCTTCGTACCGCGGCTGTGGGAAAAAGGGAAAAAACATGTTTGCTTTTTTGTCCTTTTTTTGTCTAACGGCTGCAGGCAATTCGTTGTTTCTCGTTGCGAATTGTCAACACGCTGATAAGAATCAGCCTGTGCGACGGTAGAGGTTCGATCTCAACATAGACTGAGCCCACGGCCAAACCGCTTGATGTCGGGAAAGGCCAACGAGTATTGATGTTGGCCTCGAAGATATCAGGTGGACCCATGGCGTAGGGGGCGAGAGCTTGCCGGCGACGTCCTACGTAGGTCTTCTCCCAAACCTGAAAAAAAAAAACTATTTTTTGCCATTCGAGGCGGATAGAGAAATTTTGCCATCTGTTTTATACATACCAGCGGCCATTTGTCTTTTATCATACCCCTGGCCAGCACCCAGCACATGTCACAAGCCACTGTGTGAACACGGTGACTCTAGGGTGGGTCGGAGCCCCTATAACGAGCGCGCTCCGTTTATAATTCATGACGCAGTCGTTGGTTTTGTCGATCTATGTCTGTCGAGGGCTTGGAATCTCGCCGCTTCGAACTAAACATCCGCCTGAGTTTTTCTGAAGCCGATCTTATCCCAACATCGGCCCCAGAATTGTTTTTTTTCGTTTTTCACAAAGTTTTGAGCTTTCCGTTTCAAGAATCGTGCTCGTAGCAAGCTGTACCTGAAAAAAACCGGCGGGTATCTTTAGAATCCGAACTTTTTATGGAAACTTTGCGTTTGCGTTGACATAGGTCTTACTACAATATATTTATTATTTTTCAACTGTTCGTTTTCATGTAGATGAAAACGTGCGTACGTACGTATACCTGGTAGCTGGTACGTGTTAGGTCAACTTATACTGCCAGTATTAAGTATTATTACGGGGGACCATAGTAAATAGGACCAAATATTGTTATCAAAAATAGAGAAATATATAGGTTTTTGACTGTACCGTAGGTCCTATTTACTATGGCCCCCCGTAGAAGTAGCCCTTGTTGGGTGCCACGCAAAGCGACCTACCACTCTGTCCCCAAATATAGCGATATTTTATAGATTGTATTTTTGAATGTAAACGATCCTTGTATTTCCGTATAGAGTGGTATATAAAAAAAACGAGAAATACGGTCTTTTGGTCAGCCGTCTCTCATATCAACAAGAAAAGGCCTTTGTACAAATATCATCATGGAGCGTGCGTGTCGCGACATTCGTGTATAATACGTGCCCCTGTATATGTCGCTTTCTTCGGACACATTTCCTGTGCCCGAGCTTGTTGGTGTGCTGTTTTGCCGGGTGGATGTTATGATCTATATAAATGTATACGGATGTTCGTGAAATTTTCGTGTTTTTTGCCAACTTTTTTTCTCCGTCCGAGCAATTTTCGGTATATATATATATAATCGTCATTTTGTTTTGGATGTTTTTTGTTTATATTCAAGCCCTAATAGGAGCAAACAGGACGTTTTTTGGGGCATTGCAGCCGTCAAGGGCGTGCGACTAATGCCGTTAAGAGCTCGATTTTTTTTTTTCAGAACAGGAAGGTCGTTAATACCGAACAACAAAGCAAGGCGTTTTTTCGGAAAATATCTGATGGAGAGCCTGCCTTTCGAGACTATGACGCTCGATTCCGGCATCCTTACGAACGCTGATGGACGATCGCAGCTCCCCTTTGCGAACTCAACGGTTTTGACCTTTGGGCGGTTCAGTGTGCAGTCCAGTAGGACTACGAGTACATGTAGCACGTCGAAACGTACGTACAGTTCAACGCGGCATAGTTGTAGTACATGCGATTGCTCTACTCATAGAAAACTACCGTAGAGCTGAAAGCTAGACAAGGTGCAGCAGCGAGGGGAGTCGCATTGCGCGTATTGTACGTGCGTAGCGCGTGCGCGTCACCACCGTGCGAGCTGGACTTGTTAGGGCTCGAGAGGTTGGTCTCTTTTCTCAGCTTTCGATCCGGCTGTCTGTCTGTCTGTCTGTCTATCTACTGGTATCTATCTCTATTCTTGGAAGTGTCAATCAATCTATCTATCCGTCTGTCTATCTATCTGTCTATCTATCTATGCATCTATTTGTCTATTCTAAGTGTGGTTCTCTGTGCGAGCTTGCCGTGAATATTCGAGAGCTCCAGTCGAGGGTGTATAATTCAGGCACGTTACGGGGTAAGGGTCACGCATTTTGATGTCCCGCGCTGGCCTTTCATACTCTGTCGTGTGCGTGTGGGGGGGTGTTTGCACGCGTTTCGTGCTGCCCGGGAAAAACAAAAGAAAAGCCGAACGGTCCTCCTGCGGGGGGCTGGGTGTGCTTGATCGCGGTTTCGGTCCGCTGCCTTTTTTGCAGTGCGTACGTGGCGATGTCGACTCATGACCGGCGCCGTCTCATACTGCCAGGGGCATGCGTTAATACAACCCCTTCGTCCGGAAGTATAGCCATGTGTTTGGATGTTCGGGTACGGTGTCCCAAACGGTCTCTGTTTTCCCGAACAAAAGCGGTGATACTTTTGTTTTTGGCGGTACTACCCACAGCGGTCGCGTTTGTCGATAGATGTTCATGGGCGTGTGGAAACGACGCGCAGAGAAACGTGCAGGATTTTAACATTTTTACTTCTCGTCAGCGATCTTCTCACCCTATCGTACAGTAGTCAAGCATCAAGAACTTACATGTCGAACATATGTACTGCTGTACGTACGGTAGATCATGTCGAGCTTTTGTATCTGCCGGTATGATATGTTATGCGGGACGTGTATCGAACGGAGCAACCGGCATGTGCTAAAATCATGCAGATCGTTTACGGCTCCCAAACGGCAACATATTCTACGTAAAACACGCCAGCACGATATCTACGTATATCACGCATATCGCGTATATCCTGAACGATCCTGATCACGAAACGGGGATCTCTATCTGATGTGATTTGATGTGTCCGGTCGATACGTGCGTGCACCTAAAATCATTTTTTTTTGTTTCTTGTTTTTTTTGTTGTTGTCTTGTGTGGTGAATGAACACGATAGCCGCCGGAACGCCCCTCCCCCCCCCTCCCGTTCCTTGCTGTGGACCGCGTAATCGTTTTTTTTTTGCCAACAGAGTGTTCAAGCTCATGCACGAGAACGATAACGCAAGGGAGCGTCGCAGGAAGGTGTGTTGGTCGATCGGTCGGTCAGTCGGTCGGTCGGTCGGTCAGTCGATCGGTCGTTCGGTCAATCGGTTGGCGAGGCGCAATGCGAGCAGCCTGTGGACTGCGGACGCTGCTGCTGTGCCTCCTAAAATATTGCACACAACGGATAGATCAGATATATCAGATAGACCAGATAGATTAGATAGATCGTATCCTGCCGTTATGTATGAGATGTTGAGCAGGACCTGTACAGTACGTATGCAATCCAGAAAACAGGTCCTAGATCATGCAGATTAGAGATTGTGCTCCCACCCGGCAAAATGAGCTGAAGATCCTACGAGTACAGATCGGAAAATGTATCTGCCGTGAAAGGTCTACTACTAATAGATACATCGATGCTCTGTGTCCGAGGTGCGAGGGATTGCCTCATGGTCGCCGCTCTGCGCGTCGAGTCATGGCAGGTTTGCCGTCGGTGAGTGTGTGTGGTGTGGCCGATTCATCTATTGTTGCACCAGTACATCGTGCGTACTCGTATACAGTAGATGGTACCATGAGCTCGAACCGAACGGACACTTTTCCGTTGGCGTTTTGCTTGTGTTACTGGCCTGTTGTGCAGCATGCCCTTCAGTCCTTGAGTCCGTGGTGCTTTGTTTTTCACCGTATTATTCACTCCTGCATAATGAATCCGATACGCGGCTGCAGGTCTTTTTTTTAACATTATGCTGAGATCCGATCCCGGACTAAACTGCCTCTTGCTTGTTTGGCCTGCTTGGCGGACGCGGCGCGATTGGTTACGTTTGGCAGGTGTTCGATTTCTTCAACAACACCATCAACCGACAAAACAAGTGAGCCAACCATGAGACGGCATCGCTCTCTCTCCGTTTATCAATAGTTCTTGCTCGCGTGCATGAATGGGCGATTCGTTTTACGTTTTTTTTTTCTTCTTCCTGTTTTGACGTTTTGGACAAAAGAGAGTTCGAGCATCGTTCGTGGTGTTGAATATCGAACGAGAATCGGATCAGATACGATACGTACAGATAAACAAAAAGTGGATTCGATTGTGATTTCGATATCTGATAGTTCATCGAAGCTTTCGTTCACACAGCAGTGTCAGCATAAAAAAAAAAAAAAAACACGCGGGGATGCCACAGGGCATGTAGGACTAAACACGTTCGATATACCAGGTATGTGATGTACGATATGTCGAAGTTTCGGTATTTTTATATCTGTATGTCGAAGCTTTCGATACGATCTGCAAACAAATAATCGTTCGTCAGCTCTCGTTGTTTTTTTTTTTTTGTCTTGTTCTGCTTCTGCTTCTGTGTCTGTGTTGAGGATCGCTCGTGACTTGGTGGTGGTACGTGTTACGGGGGACCATAGTAAATAAGACCAAATATTGTTAATAAAAAGAGGGAAATGTATAGGTTTTTGTGTTTACTATGGTCCCCCGTAATAGGTGATTGGTGTTTCCGTTGTTTGTTTGCGAACGCTTCTCGTCGAGCGCCCGCGCCACCAGGAGGGGAAAATATAGCGTTCAGAACCCAACACGATATGTAAACGTAGGCGAATGAATACATGTTTTTCTAGGGCTGGGCGCTGGTTGGCTCAAGTCAGAAGCGGTTATACTGTTGTCTGAAACCGTCTCCTCCCAAAAGGCGTTTATTAATAGTAGGGTTTCCGTAGTTTTGTATGGCGTGATTCTTGGGCGCATGTAGAATTAAAAACAAAAACAAAAACGTCTGGCGAATTTACTGGTCAGGTCATTCAGTAGGTTGCTACTGCCAGTATATACTGTGCCATGCCCAGCCCTACAGATACAAGTAAGTTTTTTTTGGGTCCATCGTGGGACTTGATTTCTGTGGCCCCCCACAAGAGTGGTGTTTGATGGGCATCATGTTTCCGCGCTATAAGATAAATCGGTCGGACGCACGTGTTGTTTCCGCCTCCCTTAGTTATTTAGTTGCCGTGTCAAGGGAAAGAAAACAACAGAAATTTCGCGCTCGTGTCGCGCCTCGGAACTCCTGTACTTCGTATCGGACGACAAGGCCTTATTTCTTTCCGTATTGCAGCGATTCGTTTCCCCCCCCCGGTTCAGATTTTTTTTTTGGTTTTTCCATTTCTCGAGAGGACTGAAAACCCCCAAAGCATTCCGAGAGATGCCACTAAAAAATGTCAAAAACCACGAGTAGCACTGTCTGGGAATATAGTATAGTCCCTCGCTTAGTGATCATTGTCAGAGTGCAACTGTGTATTATATTGCTGGCCGAGGGAAATATAGTGTTTTGGCCGTTCGCTCGTTCGACGAGGTTTTTCTTTAGAGTTAGGCATTATTGACCCACACCCTCTATACGTCTCCGCCTCCACCTCTTGTGACTGCTGCCACGCGGTATGATGTCATCTGCGTCGGCATGGGGCTTTGCGACCGCCAGCTTCCAAACCGGAGAAATCTACGAGATTTCCCACGAACTACTCGTTCTAGTGGACGGTGAGCAACGCAACAACCCACGCGCGATTATTATGTATTATCGTAGATCGCTCGGCTTTTTATTTCGTGGGCCCCACCCCCCTCCCCTGCGCCTGTGCTCTGGTGGCCCCGCCGGCCCGCCGCCGCCGCCGCCCAAGAGACTCAAGTAGCGCTGCTCAATATCCGGCCTCGTCTTTCTTCCTCTGCGGTTTTCGGGGGGTTGGTGATGAAGGACGAGCAAGCAACGTTCCCGTTTCGTGGCCGTGCACTGTCTATGACACCCGTTTTGTTGTTGCTGTTGTTGTTTGCCTTGGGTGTGTAGAAGCTGAAGGAAGCTTCTTCCACACGCCGGATATAGCACGAATCCACGGTAGATCTACGTAGATCCTGTAAGCTGCCGTTAGGAGATGTTTGTGACCCAGGCAACATGTCCTACAGCAGACCCCGTTTGCAGAGTACCAGGTATGTGTACGGCTCCCGCCCGGCAACACTCTCTACTGTAGATCATACACATGTATACGGGATGTACTTTGTCCGCCCTGAAATGTCTATTAAGTAGATCGTCAAGCGAAAATTCGATGATGATGATGATGATGAAGCTGATGATGGTGTGCGTGCGCGCGCAACGTATGGGAGCTTCGAACGTAACCACTCTTGGGACGGAAATAGAAAGTGCCGGTTTATACGCAGATATGAAGAACAAACGGTCCTTTACATGTCCGTCCATCGTCCTCCCGTCTCGGCTCTCCAAGGATCACTCGGTGTTTCTTCGTTTTGACATGTTTTTTTTTTCGGTTGGTCTATGTGTGGAGGCCTCGAACACGCCAGTCTCCCAATTTCGCTAAAAGGACAACTGTGCGTCCATCCCCCCCCCCCCCCCCCCCCCCCCCTCCCGGTTTGGACTCTCCACGGGATCTCGCGGCGTTTTTGTCTGATGTTTTGTGTTTTTGTTTTTATCATTCTGACGAAAGAGTTCCGCGAATTGCTGGACCGGCTGTTCTCGTGGTGCGACCTGTGCCTGCCGGCCAACGAGCAAGCGTTTGCGGAGTCTCACCGGCAAAAGATCCAGAAGTTTCAGGTTCAGATCGTGCAGGAGATGAAGCGATCCAACAGCGCTCGCTCACAGGTAGGTAGGGAGGGGCCTTGAATAAGACAGGCAGTAGTTTTTTTTTTTTGTTTTAAAATCATTTTTAGTTGCTGGGCGAGCGCTTTCACGAAGCAGCTGATGTTGTCGTCGTTCTTTCGAGACAACATATAATCTAGTTGACTACAATGGATGCTCGGGGCGAACTCTCACGAAGCAGTGCATTTGTTGTTGTCGTTGTTGTTGTTGTCTTTTGAGATTTGGTGGGCGCTGTGGTGCGCTGTGGGCAATACGTTCCTGTACCTACTCATACTGCAGTAGTCGCATCCCGTTTGCAGTAGGTGCCCGGCTTCGAACTCGTTCGCGGTTAGCGTTGCAGTGTACCAGGCACACCATATGATATATAACTCGTACACGGGTTACAAAAGGTTGTGTATGTATACGTATGTTTGTCAATTTTTCGTGCTTTTGCCAACTTTTCTCTTCGTACAAAGCACTTGTCGGCAAAATATTAAGTACTCGGACACGGGAAGCCCGGCTGGACACATTGGTCGGGGTCTCATTGCGATCCGTGTACTCTGGAGCGTGTGGTGGGCGCTCAAACTTTTTTTTTTTTTCCGGCGGGAGTGGATAAGGCGATTTCCTTGACTTCAGTACGAGAGGCCTTATTTTTTACGTACGTACGTACCTCTGAAATGTCATATTTTTGGTCTTTCATGTAGTACGTACTGTTACATTTTTTTTGCGTCTGAACACAACACACAACACAGCCAACAGACAAATCAATACAGCAGTAGAGCAGAGAGCGTGCTTAACCCCAGCTGCATACGACACTACAACCCTGCCGTCAAGCAGCAGCAGCAGCACAGTGGGCAGCCACGGGCACGTGTGGCAGGCCTACATGCGCGTAGGTCTCCGCTGTATTGCTGTGGCTAGCTGTTTTTTTCTGACCCTAAGATCGAACATCCCGCAACAACACACCTCTCTCTCTGACGCTGTGCGCGATCGTGCGATCGTACAGCATGTTCAGCTGTTGCACACAGCAGTGCGACTCCAGCAACAGATATCAACACCAGCGTGCTGACTGCCAGCTAACTACAGCATCAACAGTCGGCAACACCATGCACGTGTGGTGGAGCCGCGCTGTACGGTGGATGGTTAATCAGAGCCTGTCTGTGCGTGCTGTGTAACAAAGATGTCAGGAGACAGAATTTTTAGCCCATGACGGAAAGCAACTTTGCCTTGACATGCCTCGACTGACACCAAAATACCAAAGTACTACTATTAATAGGTAGGTTTCAGTATAGAACACTCGGCCCTACACCCTTGACAGTTCACGTTTTGCCTTGATTGACATGTCTCCTTGACATTTTTGGTGTGTGACGGCACAAATTGATTTCTACTTCTGCTGGCGTGCTCTTCTTCTGCTTGCTATAGATAGACAGCAGCAGAGCAGCAGCAACAAACAGTGAAGCATTGGTGCGATGCTCGCAGCAGCGGAGAGGCCAGCAGTCAGCAAGTATGTGCCTACGAGTACCTGTTGCTCGTTGCTGTTGTCATGTTGGCCGCTACGCACCAGGCACACAGCTACTTGCTCGGCTTGCTGCAGTCCGCAGGCATTTTTTCATCTTTTCTCCTCGCACCCAAGAAGCGGAACCGATTCCTCCTAAGCTCTCATGCCACCAGGTATATAACATGTCATGTACACTACGTCGTTCGCACAATTATCGTACGACGAAGCACTGACTGCTGTTTACGCTACTGTTGCTGCCGTTCACTACCGGGCTTTTCCTACAGAGAACACAGTAAGAGTAGTGTTAATGGTATAGCGGTGTGATTACTACAGTCAACCGAAAGGGTACAGTATGGGCAAGCCTGAGATTGTTATTGGGGCGCCATCTTGAAACAACCTTGAGCATAGGCTATTATGTAGGATTTAGTGTAGAGGTCACCTCTGAGCCGTTTTTCTTGTCCCAATTTTCTTAGCGTCCTCCGAAAAGTGAGCATTATGTTCTTAATGGGCACTTTCTTATTGGCGGGCCTATACTGCTGTAGCAGTACCCGTCCTACCGGTACCCTCCTTTTATTTTAACTACAAGTAATGATCCCACACTATTTCCACAAACAGCAGCAGTACGGCAGTTCTGTCCTCAACAATATGTGTGTTCTTCACATTAATAATGATGGATGGGATGCAGTAGTAGTTCTAAACAGGTGTGCAGGTATTTCATCCGAGTAATATAGTTCTTGCGCCACTCTCCTGGGCACTTCCCGGAAGGGAACCTTGTATTCCATATCGTTGTTGCTTGCGGACCGACTGGGACCATCTTTCAATGGTTTTGGCCTGCCTAAAGCCTGCCCGCTCGCCCCGTCGGCGCTATGCGCAAGAGATTCATAACGGCCACCAACAGACGTACAATATACACCCACCCACCCACCCACTCACCCACCCGCCGCTACAACGCGTCACGTTCTCTACAAAGCGACCTTGAACCGCGTCGTGCAGTTTCGCGTCTCGCGCGTGGTCTTGTTTTCTGTAGTATCCCCAATCCTGTTCACCTTCGGGGCTGAATAATAAATATCTAAGCGAGGCGACCCTCAATCTGCACCTCTCTTTTACACCCTTCTGCTCCTTCACGCCTTTTTCTTCAGGTAAACTCCCATTTATCCGTTAGGGTGGAAACATTGAGGCACATGTTCTCTACGAAGGTAAGACTTAGCGGAGAGTGTGGCGGCGGCGGCAGCTACTGCGCGACTGTCGATGCGTTTCCGGCAACCGTGTTTGATGCTTCACGTTCACGAGACTTGGATTTGTTTTTCTTCCGTTCTCGTTTTGCGGGGAGTTTTTGTTGTTGATTTATTTGGGGTGTGAGTTTGTTCTTGTCTTGTGCGAGAAGTATTTTTTTTCTTGGTGCAGGGGTAGATGTAGACTGGGTAGCTCTCGCTAGCACCTCGCCCTGGTCAAATGTGTTCGCTGATGAAATAAACGACCAAAAAACAAAACCCCGGAGATGTTCGGCCGGACCGCGTTGAGGTGGCAACTGCGATGTGGTGAGATTGGCACGGACCACCACGCTGTGCGCAGAAGGAACTGATTTGAGGGCTTCGGTCCCGTCCGGTGCTACAGTAGGTCATCGCGGGCTCTATCAAGTGCGCCACGCACATTTATTGCTATGTTGAGCGTGCTTGCGAAAGTGTATTTTGTACGTTGTGCAGGTTTTTCCGAGCGCTACGGGGTGGAACCGGTTCGTTTCGTTTTACGTGTACCATTTTTATGTGAATACCAGTCCGTCCGGAAATGTTGTTGATCGGAACTTTTGGATGTTTATTCGAATACCGGAACGACCTTTACGTTTCCGGACAGAGTAGTGTATATATATAATTATAAATTGTCCCTGTTGCGGTTTGCTCTGTTTTTTTTTTCCCCCAACGAGACGCTGAGCAGCCTGATTTTGTGACCACTGGCGATATACCCTTAAGAATAAGCTCAAGTGAGTCATCATCATTTTCATCACATGATCACTTCCATCGCCGTCGTTATCAACATGCAGCGGGGTGTGCGTGATTTTTTATGCAAATGGCCGGCCGTGGCAATTTGCGCCCCCAAGAGCAGCAGAGGGGGCGGTGGTTGTGGCACGCACAAGCCACACAACTGCAACACATTGCACGTGACTATTAATGATGATGCTGCGTCGTTTTTGCGTTCTCCCGTGCGCCAATTGCTGTTTGTGTTCAACGGTTGCCGTTCGCTGGCGACAGGAGGTGAACGGGAACAATCTAGAGGCGTGGGAGAAAGCTCACCACGATTTGCTTACGTTGCAGGTATGTACGCCCACCGTTGATCCCGATCGCAGTCTCTACTATAGCGTACGGACGGGCATATACTAAAGGGACAGACACACGAGAGAAAGGTGGATATAGGGTTAGATTCAACCAAATTTGTCGTACGCGCGCAATTTTGTACATGGAAACATGACAATGGTGCGAGTATGAAGCCCAGAGCGGGACAGACGCCGAAAAATAAACATTAAAAAGTCGTTGTAAGCATGCGGTCATGTGCGTACTGTATGGCATGGCAACTGGGCCAGTATGAAGACGGACGAACCGAGAGGAATAACAAAAACACATTTGGTGTACGCCTGCGATTCTGCACATATGAGGGCATGACAACTCTGCGTGGGTACGTTGGAGCTTCGTGGTAACTCCGCCTCCTTGTGTGCCATGTTCTGCCCCCGCAGGAGTCCAACGCCTACTTACAAATGGGCCGGAGTTGGGAACAGGTGAGATTCTCGGCGTGCCCTATCAGTGGCTTCTGTATTGTTGTCGGCGTGTGTGCGTATTCCGAGTACTGGTAAAAAAATCACGTATTCGCTGTCTATCATACTACTGTATTTTTTGTCAGGAGAATCTTGTGTCCGCCTCGTCGGCATAGGCCTTAGTGCGACTAATTCGACGAACGTGCTCGTTGGACAGCGTGCGCTATGTGCTGTTGCAGTTACACTTTTATTGGCGGTAAATGTGGGTTCGTGGTGGCCGAAGCATTCGTTTTGTTCTTCATTAAACTCGAAGTATAAGGTAGTGACTGCCGCCAGGTGGCCGCGTTCGCCGCGCGCACTAATTTTTCTCTGTTACGTTTGTTACTGGTGTGCTGCGTGCCTTGTTTATTTTCGCGGCAGGAAGTTCATTTTGCTCTTTGGAAGAAAGCGTGGCTTTTTTTTACTTGCGTCAACAATCGATGCGCAAGCCTTCGTAAGGGTAATGTAGGTAGATGAGTGTACAGGAGACCCACTTGCAAAGCATGATTCATGTGATTTATACGTATATGGGAACGCACGCGTTTGTTTGCGTTTCCTGCTCTACAACGGTCACTTCGCGCCATGGAATGGATGGGTATGCCTTTTTTTACCGTTACGTGGGAGTGACCTACTGACCCACCCGTCCACCCGCATCTCCCCACCCTTACGCTTTTGTTGCTGTCATTGCGGTCGGTCCGTTTTGCCGTCAGATCCTGGAGTCCATCCTCCTTCTCTTCAATTACTGGAAGGTGCGCCTTTTTTCAATTTTCTTAGCTGTTTTTTTTGTTCTGGTGGTGGCGCTTTTCCGCAGCAAACTCGGCCAAGTATCCCAGCGGCTCTGCCTGCGAGAACCGACCGAGCGGGAGCAGAACGGACGTCGTAGTTTCTGTCGACAGCGGTTGTTCGTCGTACTCGTACGGGGGGGCATATGTAGTAAGAATCGAAACCCGCGATGGACCCGAAAAATCATATATCCGCATATGTGTACACATCACATATGGTTCTGATTACTATGTCCCCCGGTTCTATTGTAGAAATAGTACGCTTGGTTGACCTGTGCTCTCGTCTGACGGCGATCGATTTCCGCCTGAAATGCGCGGTGCTGGTGCTTCTGTTGCGCTCGTATTTTTTTCTTGGGTTTATTCGGTCGCAGAAAATGAATAAAAGTAATTCAATAGGCAGGCAGCTCTTCCACTGTTCCAGCCTTTTGACCCTACGAGTTAATACTGTTTCTTCTCTCCTGTTCTCTGCGTTTTTTTTTTTCTCAAAGATCAATCTGAAGGACGACAACATTGTCTTTGGAGACGCGGGGAGGTCATCCGGCAACGACTATTTTGCTTGAAACACTGCATTTTTTACGTAACCCGAGTGGGAGTCGAGGCTATGACGGAGGCCAGAGTACCGCGTTTATTGGGGGTATGCGCTCGAGACCAGGATCTTGCGAGGCTATATAGGCTGGTGCTCCTGTGTATGCGTGCTTGATGCTGATGGCGTTGAGCGGGGCGGGGGGTGAGTCGGTGGGTGGGTTGGGTTGTGACGAGAGCCGCTGGTGGGCCAAACGGTGGTCTTCCGATTTTGCTGCGGTCGGCCTCTCGTTCGCATCCTTCTCCCGTTTTTGGTGGTGGTAGTGGTGGTGGTCGTGGTGGCCGTGGTGTGAGAGCTGCCAGGGTTCACGACTTGGGCTTCACTGTTTTGCAAAGCTATGGCTGTGTGTCAAAACTGTTTTTTTTTGCATTTTTTCCTGCGAGCGCGAGCGCTGCGTGCTGCGTGTGCGGCACGAGTTGCATGTGGGGGCGGTGGTGGGTACGTAAAAGATTAAAAAATTGGTTCCTCTCTTTGGTTTGCCAAGGAGACTTTTGACAGGGGCCGATGAGCATCGAGGCAATTACTTTTTGTGTTCGATTCTACAAACACGACGAACGGCCATGATAGGATTGTAAGTTATCACGGCGCCATTGCGAACGCCGCATAGCTGTTTATTAACCTGTAAGAAAAGCATAGGGGCGTTTTGGGGGGGGGGGGGGGGGGGGGGGGGGGGGGGGGGGGGGGGGGGGGGGCAGAGTTTCGTTGCCACACAACACCGCCACCACAAATTGAATGTGCATGTGTGGTACAGCGCGCACAAGGTGACAACTATTTGCACCGTCCTTCGAGACTTGAAAAGCATCTAATAGTGCGTTCGTGCCTGGGAGGGCCACGTTCTGTATTACTTTGAGAAAGGAATTCGTGACACGCAGTTTTCTGATTGGATGTTGCAAGTATCTAGCGGTGAGGGCAAGGTTGGTTGTTCAACACAGCGGTAGCGTGCGCAATGATGCGGGTTTACCTTTTTGCTTAGTTAGAGCTGGATTTTTCTCGAGGACCACCCTGCTTGGCGTAAGTGCTGTCCATTAACGATTACAGCAAAGTGTAACACTTACTATTCTGGACCCCGCACCCAATAGCCAATCGCCACATACATTGTTTCGAAGCGCCTTTTCTTGCGCGCTGTTTTGTGACTGTGACGTGGTCGCTGTCCTCGCCCGTTGGTATGTCAATCACCGGCTCCTCGTTAGATGCTTTTTGGTCAAAACTGGTTACTTTATTTAGCCAACCTGGCTGTCATGCCAGTACCTGGTGCGCACGTACGTACATGCATACATTGGATGCTTGCTGCTGGCTCCTGTTCCATCTTACCGTTTTTTTTTTTTTTTTTTTTTGGCTTTTTCGCGAGACGTGACATTCTGAAGAGCGAGATTATGTTGCTTGGTATCGATGCTCACCGATGAGCGAGAAGAGAGCCTGCTGCTGCTTCGTTCGTTTCGTTCGTGGGCTCGTGGAGTGATGTCATTCGGAACGGCTTCAAAAGCGCTGCTACGTACTGTATATACAAGTAAAACAACAAACAAGATCGAGGGTTATGCTTGGTCGGGAGAGGACTGAAAACAGATGGGCCTGACAGGGGGCGTCCGAATTTTCCTCTCAGAGACCCCAGTGTGACACCGGGAAAAAAACGGAATTCGTGAAGAAATTAGTTTGTAGTCCCCGGGGAGGAGTGCATGGAGATCGCCACCTACCTGCCGGGCGAGGTGTTGCAGACACTCATTTACTTGTGCTTACCGCTTGCTACTGGTGTACGAGGAGCATAGCGCCCTCGGTTGGGGAGCATACTATTTTGTTGCGCCCATACCAGGTACCAGTATACCAGGTACATCACAGCAGCAGTGGTGGGGTTGGTCACCGACATTGCATGCGTCCTCGACCATAAAAAAATACCCGAAAACGCTATTAATAGTAGAGGTCTGGATAAGGCTGGGACCGTCAACCCAAAAGATTCAAATGATATTTGATGGAGGAAAGTAAGGAGCCTTGCTCTCTAGAGTATAATACCGGTGCAGCGCGTACTGTACTGGTCACAAGAAGGTATTATTATTCGGGTAAGCATGCTCGCTCGCGTCTTGGTTATCCGCCCGCAAGCCACGAGTACACACGTGTGCATACGAAGGTAAGTGACACACGGTGAAAGACGGAGTGAGAGTTCCAGCCTTTCTTTTCATTTATTTGTCTGTTTTCCTACGCCACGTAATGTACGCGGAGAGATATGACTTCCCGTGGGTGGCTACCTCCCCCGCACTTTATCTTCTCCCGGGATCAAGTCGGGTCGACATATACACTCACGCGTCCGAGACCGCGGCAGCAGGCGCTTGCCACCGTTTCCGCTTCAGCAGAGTAATTTTTGGTTGAATTGACATACACAGCTGTATGTACGTATCCATCCGCCGGAGGATTGAAAAAAACATGCACGTATTGAAGTAACACCTACCTAGGGAACAGCGGTATTTCTTGAGTGAGGCATCGAAGCCTCACTACGAGGTGCGGGGTCGATACATCACCTCATTTATGTTCTGAATAGCCGCATCTTCGATCTCTCTTGCGGATTTTGGGATGAGATTAGATGGTCGCCATCCTTTTATCGTGGTGTGATCTGCATCTACAATTATTCAGGGTGGGCCAATGTGATGGAGTAGCACATCCACCGTATAGAAACGTACATACCCGTTTGCGAATCGTACGCGGCTATGCGTAGCGTTTTGGGAATATACCCTTACTAGTCTTATTATGTGGCTACACATACGTGGCGCTTGGGGAATATTTATGGGAATACTCTTATTTATCTGCATACCAGGTTAGTTTGGTCGGCGTCTGGGCTGAGTTGTGTTCCCGACGAAGCCCACCCTCGCTCACTCGAACTCTCTCTCTCAACCCATTTGAGGAGCAATAATAATAAGATCGTGAACAACAGTTACTGCTAGCAGCGTGCCCTATCCAGCATCGACATCCCTGTGTCTCTTACCAGCTTATTATTGTTATATCTCTACACCCACTCACTTCACACAAGAGCAACGCATAACATTGGCTCTGCTCTATGCAGATCTACGAAAAATCACGACCTCGTATAAGGATGTGTCGATCGATATCATAATGCCTTGCGGTGCAATCGTCCTCCTGTTGACGACCCTGCTGGCACTCATGTGTCCAAGGAAGCCACCGACCTACCAGGTATCTCCTCCAAATGGAATGCATGTACAACAGTATGTCAAGCAACGCCGAAAAACGAGCAATCAATCGGTCGAACTCGCAGTTGAGCCTACAGCACATCGTGCTTATATAATAAATACGAAGTCTAGACGGAAATATAAAGATCGTTTGAAAATATCTACGAAGACCAGACGGACCTTACATTTCGGCCCAGAGTCCAGAGCGGTATTTTTTATACCGTTTTTTTTTTGTTATGTGATGATGCTGGAGGTGCGTGCGTTTGCATACTACCATGTATGTAATCAATCATAGGCTTCCTTCGCCCAACAGTTAGTGATTGTGAAGTCGTGCTTGTAAGGGTGGATGGCACACCGTAATCAACGGGCCGGGGGGGGTGGGGTGGGTGGCAGGAGGCTGGAAGTGGAGTGCGGATTGTTGTGCCCGCACGCTCGGATATATATATATATATATATATATATTTTAATAAATTTTGAAATACGTCAGCTGTGAGTTCGACTGATTAAATAGTTGATACTCAACTTTGCAAGCTGCGTAATACGCATCGTCTATATTCCATTTTTTTACCGAATTTTACAAGTATTGTGACAAATCGAACGCGCGTATTACATATGTGATTCCTTGTCAAAGATATGAAAGTATCGCAAAAATAGGCCAGCGGCTGCCCTGGATGCTGCCCGGGTCAACAGGACAATTTTAAATAATCATTCTGCGCACTGATACTATTATATAACCCGAACAAGGGATATATTGATATGATGTTGCAACATGTTGAAACCTTTTCATTTCACAAATATTTATAAACTGATTGAGTGTTATTGATTTTTTAAATTTTTAAATACGTCAGCTGTGAGTTCGACTGATGAAATAGTTGATACTCAACTTTGCAAGCTGCGTAATACGTCTCGTCTATATTCCATTTTTACTGAATTTTACAAGCACATACAGAATACGCGCGTTCGGTTTATCGGTTTATCACAATACTTGTAAATTCAGTAAAAATAGAATATAGACGAGACGTATTACGCAGCTTGCAAAGTTGAATATCAACTATTTAATCAGTCGAACTCACAGCTGACGTATTTCAAAATTTATAAAATAGATATATGCTTGCAAAGTTGAGTATCAACTATTTAATCAGTCGAACTCACAGCTGACGTAGATGTGTATTTATTTTATAAATTTTGAAATACGTCAGCTGTGAGTTCGACTGATTAAATAGTCTCAACTTTGCAAGCTGCGTATTTTATTTTATTTTATTTTTTAAAATTTTGACATACGTCAGCTGTGAGTTCGACTGATTAAATAGTTGATACTCAACTTTGCAAGCTGCGTAATACGCCTCGTCTGTATTCCATTTTTACCTAATTTTACAATTATTGTGATAAACCGAACGCGCGTATTCTATATGTGATTCCTTGTCAAAGATATAGGCCAGCGGCTCCCCTGGATGCTGCCCGGGTCAACAGGACAATTTTAACTAATCATTCTGCGCACTGATACTATATAACCCGAACAAGGGATATTGATATGATGTTGCAACATGTTGAAACCTTTGCATTTCACAAATATTTATAGATTGATTGAATGTTGTTGATTTGGTTCTAAGTGTGAATAATTCTTTCGGAGATGAGCTGCTGCTGTTTTTGCTACTGCTGTTTTTGTTACTTTTGTAGTTTTAGTAGTATGTGGTTCTAAGTGTGAATAATGTTGCTGTTCTCGCTGCTGCTGTTTTTGCTACTTCTGTTGTTTTAATGTCTAGATATTATTTTATATGGCTTTTTGTGTGGATTCGAAAGTAGTGTATACGAGACATGTATGTATATGTCAAGATATGTCGAAGATCTACATTTTATAAATTTTGAAATACGTCAGCTGTGAGCTCGACTGATTAAATCAAAAATCGTAATTATAGTTGTATCTATATATAAAATCTTCGAGGAACCTTTCGGTAATTATTTATTTTTCGATTCGGAAATGCTATCTGACCAAAACAATTAAATAAATTGACCCCAATTTCAATTTAATTATTTCGTACTGGAAATAGAGAGAATTATTTATTTTCCGTCTTCGGGCACACGAGCACACGAAATAGTTGATACACAACTTTGCAAGCTGCGTAATAAACCGAACGCGCGTATTCTATCGAAATGCGGCGAGACTGTTTTTTTTTAGCATAATAAATACACGCGATCCATTGGCCAAACAGAAAAAAACGGCTGTCGTCTAGGAGCGTTCGAACCGTTTGAACGTTGGAACGATCGACATGACTGATGATGATGATTCCGACATTCTTCCCGGAATCGAATCTCGACAACACACAATAATAGAACGAAGTACGAAAAACTCGTACATACCAGAATCTGCGACTGAACTCATGGAATATTTATTCGTAGCAGCAGTGCTGGCACTACCAGGTACCTGGTATCATAGTAGTCGCACTGCGTAGTATCTGGATCATACATCCTCTAGATTTCCTCGGTGTCTTCGAAAGATGACGCTTGCTGCCGGCACGCCTACTACTACCGCTGCTGTAGATCCTAGTGACGAGGAGGGGGCCGCTGTGCACGCGCAAAGAGTTGTGCGCGGCTTTCTCGGGCGGCTGGCAGCCGTGCGGCAGGCAAACTTGATCTACGAAAAAATCTTCGACCCGAGGACTCAAGGGCACTACTACTACAACACCAAGACGTTTGAAACCACATGGAATGTAAGAGGATACGCATCTACAGTAAGATCTACGTACACCAGCACATACCAGTACTATTTCGCATTACCAGGTGTGCGACATCTCGATCTACTATTATTAATAATATATACCGCATAACGCGCAAGATAACACACACCCTGGGACGAATTCTAGACCCGCTTTCCTCCAAAACATGGGGGAGCATACACAACGAAAATGGGGGGCTTTAGCAAGGTTTCGTCGAGAAGGTTGCGTATGTAGACGCATCGCTCGGGGTATACGCCTTCCCCGTTGTCGACAAACCCGGCAGCTTTGAAAATCGTCCAACGGGGTGTGTTATCTTGTGTGCTATAGGACACCTGATCTGGTACCACGGTATCTGTAATCTGTACCAATACGTCTTTACGTGCGATGTCTGCCTGCAGTCTGAGGCGACCATCCATATTGTAGCACGCGTGGATGGTCGCCTCAGACTGCAGGCAGACATCGCACGTAAAGACGTATTGGTACAGATTACAGATACCGTGGTACCAGAAGGCGTGCTACAATATGGATGGTCGCCTCAGACTGCAGGCAGACATCGCACGTAAAGACGTATTGGTACAGATTACAGATACCGTGGTACCAGATCAGGTGTCCTATAGCACGCAAGATAACACACCCCGTTGGACGATTTTCAAAGCTGCCGGGTTTGTCGACAACGGCGGCAATTGCTCCGGGCTGCCCTCACGCTGCATGTGTTCCACGTGCGCTGTGGTTCTGTACGATAACAGACAGCAGTGTTCAGGTACAACACAGACAGAGCTGCTGTTTTTTTCATCGTAACTACTGCTGCAGCGGTACGACCACGGCTTTGCCCGTGGCGCTAACCCTGCGTTTTCCATATTAATACTAGTATGTAGTAAGTATTTATACCTAGTACTCGTATGGTAGCACTCGTAGTGTGCTGCTGTGATGCACCGCTCTGAACGGAAAAGTAAGGATGTTAGATACCAGTATATACATACGATACCCACAACATTGCAACTAATTATACTACTGTAGTATTGTCACATGTTCTGTAGCACTGTAGTTTAACTATATTATTACACTACCAGTGCTTACAAGCATTTGTAAGCACAACTACTTTGTTGTGCTTATTCTCGACAGCAAGTACTGTCACTACGTGCAATATCAATTCAACACCGTCGTCAGCTGTTAGCTGTAAGCTTTGTAAGTACATTACACCGAGTGTACAGTGATCCCTGGCCTTGATACAACGATAGCCTACGTTTTAGGGTGCAGCAACATGCAACACATAATCCGCCGTCAATTGAAAAGGACTAACTTTTCCCCCCAGCCCCCGACAGTGCTGATCCGCATCTTGGGCGAGCTGGGAGACCTGGACACTGTAGCGCCCACTTACGTCGAGGATGAGGCTGCCGTTATGATTCAGGTACGTGCACAGCTCGATTATCTCGGTTTCTCTGTAAGGGTATGCATCCTGCAGCATACACGCTGATGTTCTTCGAGAGGAAAATAATCATCCACAGCACTACGTCAACACCCCTGAACTCAGCGCAGGAGCCCGGGGCCAGCATCGCTGTAGCACCCGGCTGGCCCCCAGACACCACAACGCCCCAATCATCTATCAATGTACAATGTGGACATACCAGGTACTACAGTAGCATACTACCCCTACGAGTAGATAGAGCGTGCCAGGTATGTCACCCACGAAAAATGTAGGAATATCTCACTTGCTGTGGCGAAGATATTCTCCTAATTATACAGAGAGGCAAACAGAGGTGCTAATACGTGTTTTACTCCGGAGCCACTACTCGTACCAACAGTCCAAGAAAAACTCTCAATCTTGGAATTGACTTTTTCAGGCGATGGCATCTAAAAAAAAATGAGCGAGATAGGATGGCAGTACGTATTATTACGGGGTCCATAGTTAATAGGACCTATGGCATACATAAAAACCTATATATTTACATGTTTTTACTAACAATATTTGGTCCTATTTACTATGGTCCCCCGTAATAATAGTCGGTGTTACAGGTGTTTTAAGGCTTAATACCCTGGACTGGTGGACTGGGTCGGTAGGTGATCGGCATTTCACCCCGGGTACAGCAACACCTCCACACAAAGGTGTAAAACACTGCATCCATTTTTGATCTCGTATCACATCATACCCTTCCGCGGTGCTCCGTGCTATTTTCTCTCTCCGTTCCTCTCCGCAATACATACAAACATCCCACACTACAGCACCATCAAACTCCGCCATATCATATCTCTCTATCCTTCTCTCTCACCCAGGCGGCTTGGCGACGTTGCCAGGCCATCCGCACCCTCCGGGCCCTGCTGGCCTCCGTGGTAACCAAGGTGCTCGATGAATCTAGCGGCGCGTACTACTACTTCAACAGTCTGACGGGGGAAACGTCTTGGTCGAGGCCCACCCTTTTCGGATCCGAGGTGACTAGCCAGAATCCAAGGACACGTTTTTGTCGCCATGAATAAGTTTCGCTGTACCACCAGATGTTTGCTACTGTACGTGTGATAGGGTATCGGTCGTTTTGGTCCCGTCAGGACCTGTTTCAGCCTCAACATGCTAGTTCTAGTGTAGGGGGGTGGTCAGTCAGGTAAGGGGTCAATCCGCGATCCAGTGCGTTTCTTGTTTTTTTACAACCAACTACGACCGTCCCAGACAGACGACATGACTGCTGCCCTCGTCCCTCGCACAAAAACACCATTAGTCCCGCACGTTTCATGGCAGCAAAAAAGATCGTGTGCAACTGCTATGTATGTAAATAGCTGCGGTGAGACTAATAATCCACACGTCAGATAGATCAGATCGATTAGATAGATCAAATAGGTCAGATAGACTAGATAGGTCAGATAGATCAGATAGATCAGATAGATCAGATAGATCAGATAGATCAGATAGATCAGATAGATCAGATAGATCGGGTAGATCAGATAGATCAGGTAGATCAGATAAATCAGATGGATCAGATGGATCAAATAGATCAGATAGATCAGATAGATGCTAACCTGCGTTATGAAATGAAGTTCAGGATCTGTATAGTATCCAATCCAGGAAACGTGCCCCCGATCATGCAGAATACCGTAATAGTGGGAGTAAACGCCCCCCTCCTCCCCCCCCCAGACCGATTTTTCGACTTCTATAAGTCCGTAGCAAAGAAGGTGCTGTTCTTAGGCTTAGATTGGGTAGGCGATTGGTTAACCTTTTACCTTTAGCCCCACGGACTGAGACTTCAATGGCGTCGTCGGCAAGACATGGGTCCTTGGTCGTGAATTCGAATC
The DNA here is from genome assembly GCA_031763025.1 of Macrocystis pyrifera. NCBI lineage: Eukaryota > Phaeophyceae > Laminariales > Laminariaceae > Macrocystis > Macrocystis pyrifera. Next base: position 8,108,851 of record JASSKH010000028.1, read on the forward strand.
TCACGTCCACCATGAAATCGTTTTTTAAAGAAAAATGAATTTCCTCATGTCAAGAATCTGAAAAAATCCTTCTGGATCCCCAAAAATTGGAACCGCGTGCGTGTTGGTGGCACGTCGACCCGTATACCCGGTCCGTTCCAGGGGGGAGAGTGTCCTATTAGGCCTAGATTGGGTAGGCGATTGGTTAACCTCTTACCTTTAGCCCAACGGACTAAGGCCTTAACAGTGCCGCTACCTAACCACACGTTTTAGGACAGCCCTCGATGACATCTGTCTACGGCCACCCTTTTCGGCGCCGACGTTCTCCGTTCTGTGGAAATATCGAGCTCGAAAAGTCGCTCGGGGGTTACGGTATACGGCTCCCACCGGGCAGGCAACATGAGCTAGATCATACAAATCTACCCTGAAAGGTCTACTACTATTACGGGGGACCATAGTAAACAGGACCAAATACTGGCAGAAAAAATAGTGAAATATATTGATTTTTGTGTGTGCCGTAGGTCCTATTTACTATGGTCCCCCGTAATAATAGATACATTGATGATCTACTGTCCGAGGCGTGTAAGCAAGCTGAAAGTAAAGGGTGTTGCGAAGCACGAGTGAGTGTGAGGTGAGGGTATCGCCAGTGTCTGTGCTACCATTGTCACGCTCGCTGTGGTACACGATACCGCTCTGTGCCGAAATAGAGGTAACTTTTGTAATTTTTTTGGTTCAGTATAAACTGTATTCACGTTAAAGGACAGAGCGGTAGTTGGCAGATGCTTCGGGCTTGTTCCAGGCGCCTACGAGAGCCGGTCTCGGTCTGCTGGCCCATTGAAAACACTACGTGACGGCTTGGAGCACTAAACAAGGCCTGTGAAGCCTAGCACCAAAACATCTCACAGCTCCGTTGGGTCCAAAGACAGGAGTTAAACCGCCATACGCTGTATGCATATACCCTACCTACTGTTTTTTTTTTGTGATCGCCACGTGCAGGATGTCGAGGACTATTTGCCACCCATTACGGGGGGCGAGAGTAAAATGGATTACCCTGTTGACACCGGGAGCTATGGATACGAGCAGTCCGCGGTGAGCGAGCGAGCGATTGCTTCCAACCGTTCTCCGGAACATTCTCTGGAACATTCTCCGGTTCCACCTGTACGTTACGTTATATTATGTCACGGTCATGCCGTATGTACATTCCAGCAGGGCTTTCTACACCAACAGTATGTGACCCGAAGTTTGTTTCTATAGACGGTTTCTCTGATCTTCCTAGGGCTCCAGCACCATTGTGTGACCACGGACTCCTTGGTTTGAGAGTTAATGTGAGAGCGACAAGACTCCTGTTCTCTTTTGCCTTTTGCATTGGGGCCCGACACATAACAGCGGCTTCGACACGATGCGACACGGATGACAGGGGGAGTACTTTCTTGTCGCAAATATTTCTCACTGACGAATAGAATTTCCCAATGTCACCGGGAATGCCATTTTTTCGTGCTTTACGATAATAATATTAACTGTTTTTTCAAGTCTGCAAGGACCATTTACCAAGGGTAACTACCGTACTCTCCGCGAGACGAGGTTGCCGCGTTGATTTACAGGCGAATCAACGCGGGGGTGCGTAGTAGCCCTGGGCGAGAATCTCCGGCTGATCGCAGCAGGAGGCCTCATTGGATCACAAACCCGTATACCTGGTCATAATTATAGCGACAGTGGAAGGTTACAAACAACAATACCATCGGAATCCCATTTTTTTGTGCTCTACCGTAAGGGGGAACTGCATTATCGGTATCATTTCGTCAATCATTTAGGTCTGATGGGCAGCGCCTTCCATGTTGAAGTCGGTAGGATTCTACAGTGGTTACTGCTGTAAGGGTTACATTAGGCTAAGTAATCGATCGATTTTTCACCTCTATACCTCAGGAGGTAATATCCTCACGCTACCCTTTAATATGTGGATGGTATGATTGGCATAATAAGCGCTACTGCCGTACACATTGTCGAATGGCAAATAAAATAATAGATATATTAATTGTATCCGTTTTTTTTTTTCACGTCTTTGGGTCATGGTGTTGTGTCTCGGGCTAGACTTGTCTTTGCTCGCAGCGTTTCTCAAAGTTCGGTTGTTGGGTGCACACGGTTGAGGTAACACAACTCTCCTCACATGCAGGGGAATGATGAGCCTCAAAAACTTTTGGCGTTACCCCTACAACCGTACGTGCGCGCTAATAGCACGCCCCCACCCCCCGCATAAAACCTATACCAGCAGCCCGCGTTTTGCTTCGTGTGACCGATGATGCCGAAATCGGCGTTTATTATTTCGTCATATGCTCCCTATACTAAAATATATCCGAGTGAAGTCCGAAAATAATTCATCCTTATGCCAACATTGCAGTCGTTGTGGTCGCATTATGCGTATATACATATCTGCATGTAGATATCGTGGTTTGTCATGTTGCGCGCGCGTGGTGGCACGCGGCCAGAAAAAAAAAACGTATTATTTCTTCTTATTCGGTCACCAGCTGCCGTGCACCTTTTTGGTGGTGATATACCCAACCTATTCACTCCGGCGCGCGACACGCCTTTGCATGCCAAGCACCAGATGGTCCCCACTACCGTAACAAATCCCTAACAAAGTGTCATTTTTCTTTTTATAAAAAAATTGTCGTGGCCACAAAATACTTGGGGCTTTTGATGGCTGGCACCAAATACTCTCAACTTGTACCTAACCGGTCGACGACTTCTTATTTTGCCTAACGACGTCTTTTGTTCTCTAAACTGCATGTCTGTATACCAATATAAGACAACAAAACACACCCGCAACCCGTACGTAGCCCGTGTTGTGTGCCCATTCTATCAAGAGGCGCGCTGCTTGGAGCTATGCTTCAGGCGGTTCCCACCTGTTCGACGCAAAAATCGAGAAACCCCACGTAATGCCCACTCCCTCTTGCTTAATTGTCTACCCCCTGCAAAATAACGAATCAGCAAGGACAAGAAGCATGGACACAGCAATATCAAGAGCAAGAACAACCTAACGCGGAATATGGCGCCGGTGGCGGCGGGTCGGGGGGAGAGGAGGAAGCAAGCACGACGGTTCAACCTGGCTACGAAGGATGGGTGTGGGACGAATCTTCGGGTTGGTATTACGACGAACAAGTTGCCGCAGCGCAGCTTGCTGGTTCCGATACCGGTACCGGACTGGTCAATATGACCGTTGACAAGACCGTTGGGTCTCACGCCAGTATTGCTGAAAGCGGCGAGAAAAGTGGAGAGAGCGACACTGGCAGCGACAGCGGTAGCAGTAGCAGTGGTAGTAGCGGGGATGATAGTGGTGCGGCTGGTGCCAGAGGAGGAGGAGGGGCCAACAAGCGGCGGCGAAATCGAAGGCGTCGTGGCCCGGCGCCCAGGAACTACCCTCGGTCCAAAGCCCAACGATTGGTCGACGAAGCGGAGGACAGCGTTGCCGGGGCGCGGCCCGCGCTGTTGGACCTCAGCGAGCTTGGCATGGTCAGGGTGACGTCAAGGGTGTACGATCTCGACTGGCTGGAAGGTCTAGACCTGTCCCACAACCGGCTCATGAGGATGTCGCCGGACCTAGCGGGCATGGACAACCTAGTCGACCTTGATCTGCGGCACAACAGGTTTGGTTCTTCTGTAGACTATTCTATGTCGCGAAGGGGTACTTTTGACGCGAAAACAAAATGCACCGCGAAGGGTTTACACATGCGCACGAAGGCGTGACGGGGGCTTGCTCAGACTTTCGTTGTGCGCTCGGTGTCATCATCCACGAGTTACCCCTCACCCCCACCTTGTATCCAGACACCCTGACGATGTGCAGGCATGTACCCGGTATGTACGTGTGTAAACGCACACGATCTCTAAGGATTGACCTCGCGCAGTCTGCCGCCCGTCGCGTGGCCAGCCCTCTCGAAAGTCAGCGCCGCACTTACGTGGATAAATAGACGCATGACAAGGCTAAGGTTAGGGGTGGAACCTACGGCAATACTGGCATTTATGAGGACCCGTGCTACGTTAGACGTGGCCCTTTCGAGGCAAAAATATTTGTGACTGACACGGGGCTCCTTAAGGGCACCGAGGAACTACCCAATAACGCATGCCTTAAGACATACTTTATCGTTGGAATACAGAGAAGTATTTGTTTTACAATGTTCTTCGTTACATACTTACAGTAGCTAGGCCGTGGGTGGGATCGGTTGTCTTGATATATTTACTTCGGTTTGTCAGCTGTTGTCATGGGAGATAGATAAGAGAGTTTCTCGCAGGCGAGGGGCAGCAGAAATGTTTTTCGGTGCATGATGCGTCTGTGGCCCTCTCCCTGTCTCACGCAGCCATGTATTCCTCACTCCTCAGCAAAAGACAGTGATGACGAGAACGTAAAGCTACAGTACGTAATCCCATGGGCTATACCTTGTATATATAGCTACCATTGTAAAATGCACGTCGCATTTCCGAATATAAGACCAGTCCGATTCCTGAGCAACGTGTGGCATTGATAGTTCAATGACTTGTCCACACGATATCTCCTCTATGATGATGATTGTGATGATGATGATGATGATGGTGATAATGATGATGATGGTGATAATGATGATGATGATGATGATGATGATGATTGTGATGATGATGATGATGATGATGGTGATAATGATGATGATGATAATGATGATGATGTTTTCACATTATCTCATTTCCCTGAAATCCTGCTAGTAGTCACCAAACAGGCTGTAGCAAAAAAGCATCTCGATGGGAGAAAACAAAAAAGTACGAAATAGTGCGCACGGCAGTACCAGTACGCAAGGGAAACGGGGTAACGAGCTGCGGTGTATCACCCCTCACCACTTGCAACCAAATATTACCAGGATAAAATGTATGGGCAGGTGAAATGAGTGAATTTATTGCTTGAGTTAGTGTGAATAAAAATATTCCACCTCTGAGTTAGTGCTGCTTCCGAAACCCCTCAACCAGCGGAGTGCATACCGTCCACCGTGTGAAGATTGCACTAGATTCTCGATCAGACTGATCTAGTATGAGAGGGTAGGGTTGGGTGGAAAATAAATGGGGGGGGTGCTGAGGAAATAGAGGTTGTTCTATTCATGGGGTTACGGGTGACATTAATTATTTCTTCAAGTCTTGAATTACCTGGTAGTACGAATGAATGAGCATATCAGGATCAATTTCGTGAGTTCGGGTCTCACCGAGTGCATGCTCGTAGGGACTTTTTCTTGCATAAAATTGATTAGCGGAAAGCGCGAGAGCGTGAGTTAGCTGTACATTCGATGAAAATCGACGAGCAGTGGGAATGCTGAACCCTATGCGCGATAAAAACTAAAGGCACGTACCGGGGGGGAGAAGGGAGGACACCTGTGACCACGGCTTGCCCAGAAGGTCGCTGAGGGTAGGGTAAATCTTCCTACGAGTTAGGCTGGAAAATAAAAATGATGATTAAAAAAAAAAAAACAACGAACGAATGGATGAATTAATTAACATTGTTAATGTTTACCCTCCGACAATATATCGTACATGTTCCATTCCGACTTGGATCGAATATCTTCTACGTTGTATACATGTTATGGCATCCTGTTGCAGCATTATTATTCGTAGCAAACGGTCCCTAATCATATCTGGCAGGCGTTGTCGCCTGCCTTTCTGATGAGTGCCTCGCCCCTTCGTTCAGAAGACATCTGGCGAGGCAAGCAGCAACTAATACAAGAGCCTAAAATTTCTAACATCGTCGAGCACCTTGTGTGAGTGACCAGAGCAGAGCCAAAGGCATCATCTGCTAGCACTAGTCGGTCCCTAGGTCCATGCTGCCTTACACTTAACACTGGCGTCGACAGCAGGACGCTTTTGGCACCTGTTCGACGTCTGATTTTTTTTTTTTCTGCCGACAATTTAGTTATTCGCTCTTGTAGTCTGTTTTTTTCGGCTCCTTGCTGTTCATTTGATGTCTTCTCTGTTTGATGGTTGCGTTCGAGAGTATGCTATACGACGCGTCCCCAGCGCGTCGCGCGGTCAGACGGTTGCAAAAGCCGCTATAGGCTCATGCGATGTTGGTCCGCCCGACGTAGGGTATTTTTCGTATCCTCCCGGTCCTTCTGGTTTTCCGCTTGTTGGTTGCACGAGCATCTATGTCACTGCTACTGTCTTTTTTGGAGTGCCACAGCCCCTCTGTCACTGCTTGCAAAAGGTAGACCCTCGTTCCTTTCACCCACGCTTGCCGCTGGTTCGACTCTGCAGCCCCCCGCAAGTCCAGACACAGCGACAAGCGCGCCGGCCCCAGAACGGCACCGGACAGCCGGTTCCGTTCTGGGCGCAGCAGGATTGTCGGCCGAGCCTTTCTCGAGTGTATGATGTCCGTCACGTTAAAAATCCGGCTATTTTTTCTCGTGATTCGGACTTCTTGTTGTCTGATTCGTATGTCCACGTGTGATCGGCTACAGCCTTGCAAGTTAGAGGTGTGGCAATGGGTTGTCAAGCGCCGCATCTTCGATCCATTCTCCGAATTCTCCGGATTGTCTAGTTCGTGCCTGAGTTTTGTATGAATCTGCATGTACGGCCAGTCCGGGTGGGCTAGTGTTATGGTATCCCCTCTCCCCTATTACGTCAATGTGATATGTAGCAAGCGTCCCCTCATCATACCTGGAAGGCGTTATCGCCTGCCTTTCTGATGAGTGCCCCGCCCCTTCGCTCAAAAGACATCTGGCGAGGCAAGCAGCAACTAATACAAGAGCCTATGACTTCTAACATCGCCAAACACCTTGTGTGAGTGACCAGAGCAGAGCCAAAGTCATCAACTTGCTAGCAATAGTCGACCCCTAGGTCCATACTGCCTTACACTCAACATACATCAGTACTGTCTGCAGGTAGTCTTTCTTCTATCACGCTGGGGCAACAGAAATGATTTCGATTACCTTCACGTTTGCCATCCGACAATGCGCCGCATGGACTTCAACGTTGATCACTGAAAAAACGCATCCCCCCGAAGCAAAAAGAGAACCGAGGGGACCAAGGAGGACCAAAACGAAAGCTTACATCTGTTTTTTGACGGGAGACATTATCCCGTACACAGTTCTTAAATTCTGCAGAGCTCCGTCAGTCAGAAACGTTCGGGTTCGAAATATCAACCCCAACCGCAATTAGGAGTAGGAACGGTGCTCCGTCTCGAAAGGGATGCGTGGTCAATGGTCAAATGACTAAGGCAAGCAACAAATGAGTACGCCCCCCCTCCCCCCCCCTGCCAATGCCTCGCAGCTGTGCCTCCCTTCAACATTTATGTAGTACTATAGTTATTGTTGCGCTTACCATCTGACAATGTGTGACTAATAACATGAGCTTCAACGTTGATCACTCAGAAACATTACGTAGTACCAGAGAACGAAGAAGATAACCTACTGCTGTACAGTAGCATTTCAAGTTCACTGCGATATGTTTGCAACGCGCTTCTATGAGCAAGGTTTTCCGAGATGCTGTGCACTCAGTAAACATTGTGGACTTCGCCCGGTCGGTACCTTTTGCGTTGGGCGCTCTGAAAGCAGGATCCGAACCATCCCCAACGAGCTGGAAGCGCTGACGAAACTCAAGCACCTGCGATTGGGATACAACCGGATCAGCGGCTTCCGGGGCAACATCTACCTCATGAGCTCGCTCCAGACGCTTGATCTCGGCCACAACAGGTAAGACTCAGACTGGGGGGTGTGAGGTTGTAGGAAGTATGTGTACCCTGCTGGTGAGCTCGTGCGCTTAGGTCCGCCCTCTCTCTCTCTCTCTCTCTCTCTCGGCTATGTAACTTCACCAGCAGTGTTATATGGAACTTCACATTCAGCAGCATTTTTTTTAAATGAGACACACCAAACTTTATCGGGTTCTCCTCGAAGCTCGAACCCACTATTAATACTTCATCAAACGGGAGCCGGACCCCCCAAGTCTCGAACGAAACAGCCCAGAAATGATTTTTTTATATATCTCGAACCAGACCGGAACGTTTTTATTATTTTTGTTATTATTATTATTATTATTATTATTATTATTATTATTGTTTTTTATTATTATTATTATTATTATTATTATTATTATTATTATTATTATTATTATTATTATTATTATTGTTATTATTATTATTGTTATTATTATTATTATTATTATTATTATTATTATTATTATTATTATTATTATTATTATTATTATTATTAATATTGTTATTATAAGAGACGAGTGAAGTTGTGTAGAACCAGAATCGTAAAGTTCACCAGGGTGTTGATACAATACGCTAACAGCGACGGAAAGGGTTGGCCAAATTGCCCTTTAGGTTAGCTTTTTACTTTCGCTGATGCTACGCTGTCTACTGACTGACTTCACGGTCGTGCTATGCAATTATCTAGGACAACTAACGCTGCGACAAAAGCAGGCTCCGCTGTCAATTTACTTCGTTCACCGTTTAGTTATACCCAAAAGCAGTTTTTTTTTTTTTATGGTTGACCTGAATGCTGCTCACATTATACTTCACTCCGTTGACCTCACCATTTGGTCTACTGTACCACATGCAATTCTTCATCTTCTTCTTCTTCTTTTATATTTTCCCTGTCGCAGGTTGAAGGAGATGCCGCTCCAAGTCGGCGACCTGCAGCTGCTAAAGAGGACGCGCGAGTGGGAGGTGTGAAAAGTGGCGTCTCGAAAAAAATCTCGGCAGACAGAAATAAACCTTGATTAAGGCGGTGCAAAGGTCGTTATAAATTATATATATATATGTATGTATTATGTATCTCTTGAGGGTCGACGTGAGAAAGCTGCGATTGTGCCGATGAACACAATCATGTATTCTGCGTGGGCACGAGAAGAGCGAACCATTTCACGCGTCCAACGGACACATAGATCCTGTACAGATAGATCATCTACATCTTAGATTGCCGTTACGAGATTGTCACGCGGGATCTGTGTAAGTACAGAGCGTGAGCAGATATATTACGGCGACTCCCACCCGGCAACACGGTAGATAACAGCTGGTAGAGGTCAGGAGTTTATCTTCCCCGAACAGATCCAGATCACCAAGTGGGAACTGATGATGATCTGCCCGATGCGTGAACTGATTGATTGTACACGATTTTTTTACCGTATATATATATATTAGTCTTTCTTCGACGTTAGCGCCGGTGGGAAGCGAGTTTTGTTCCTACAGAAGGTTCGCCCCCCCGCCCCCATGTCCGGTTGCCTATTTCCAAGAGTGACTTGTCAGTCTCACCCCCCCCCCCCTTCTCTCCCCCCCCCCCAACATTCTCCTCCCCCCCCCGCGTCCCTTGTTTGTTGATTCCTCCTTGAGGAAGATTGGTCTCCGCCTCCTTAAAGAACTCGTTACGCTCGACGTAAGCTACAACCTCCTGGAGAAATGGCCCGCGCAAGTCGAAGAATGCGCCAAGCTGCAGAGCTTGCACCTGGGCCACAACAGGCTTCAAGAGGCAAGAGCTATTCTGTGCACGCGTTCAACAACAACAACAAAAAACGTTTTTACCGTTTTCGTAGGCGCTTGAATTTGAAAAACACTTTCTTCGTTCCTTCGCCAAACCATTCATAGCAGTCACAACGCATGATGGACCTGCTTAGAATCATGCAAGTATCCCCCTATGTGCAACACGCTGTAATAACCTCAACTCTTTCGGGGACAAACTTCTTGCTGTAGAATTTGAGTGGTTTGTCCCCCAAACGGGACTGTACAAAAATAAGCAGTTTGCCCTGAAAAGGGTAAGGGTTGGGAAGCGCTGCGCTTCACCCAAAAAAACTGGTTTTTGAGAAGATATATAGGCTTAATTCCTTAAGGTACTGCAGTTCCGTTTCGGGGACAAACTGCTTGGAATTTGTGAGTGGTTTGTCCCCCAAAACGGGACTGCAGTTTGCCCTGAAAGGATTGAGAAGTGCTGCGCCGTACCCAAAAGCTGGTTTTCGAGAAGATATGTGGGCTTAATCCCTAAAGGTGCTGCAGTACCAAAAGGGAGCGGTTTGTCCCCCTAAACGGGACTGCGGGCCTAGAAGGTCTTGAGGTTACTCTACCAAACTTTGTCACTTCGACGGAATTCACGCATCACCAGATATCAACCCAACGCGACTAAAATATATATATATCATTTATCATCAATTATGTGATCCCCTTATATAACCCTATACCGGTCTGGCCTGCTGCTGGGTCAATTGAATCTCCGTTTAAACTCTGGTGTGACTGTCAAAGCGGGATCATAATTCCGACCAGAGTAGTATATACACGAAGCAACGCGGGTTGGCAAGGTATTGATTTGATGAACTGTCAAGTTATCATTGAAGTCGTGTTTTTTTTTTTTTTTTCCCACATCTGAGGGGGACGGTACACCCTCAGCCTTATACACAGACGGTTATACGCATATTTAGGTTGCCATGCACACCCCTTCCATCCGTCCGTCCGTCCGTCCGTCCGTCCGTCCGCACATCGTCCACGCTTCATTTTTTTCGGGGGATGTTTTTGAGTGATCGACCTTGGACCGCATTTAGAGTGCTGCCTGCACATCGTGTGCCTCGTACGCAAGTAAAAAACAAAAGAATGTCTTGGATTATCAATGTATCACGGGGCTTTGGTTATTATAAAAAAAACAAGACGCGGTTTCCTGATAAGGGGGATTCGTTGGGACGGCGGTTGTCACCGGCGAATCATTGTATCATACATATCATGCGCGCTCAAAAGCAAAAAGAAAAGTTGAGGCCTGACCCCGAGTTGAGTTAAAATAAAAAAAAAAACTCCTTCCGCTATTGGCTGGCACGCACGCATGGCCTGACAGCAAAACCCAACAACGAATAATAATGATATATATACATTCATATATTCATCACTTACACGATTCTGCAAACGAAAGGAACGGTACGCATATTAAAAAAACAGGTGCCGGAGGTCATCGGAGACAACACTGCTCTGACTGCGCTAGACCTCAGCGGTAACGCCATCGAGCGCCTTCCGGGTACCATCAACTCCCTGTCGTCGCTCACATTTCTCGACCTTTCCCACAACGAGCTCGAAGCCAGCCCTATTCTTCCGGTGGGGAGGAAGGAGCAGGGTCCGCGCCTCTTGTCCCTTCAAGTGTTGCGTCTGGATGGCAACCGTTTGGGGGTGGGCCCGTCCGCCCTGGAAACGCTCAAGACGCTCACGGAACTAGAGTAAGTGGACACGTTTGAGGGCAAGGCAGAGGAGGAGTTATATAGGTATAGTTGTTTTGTTTGTTGCGCTTGATGGGGCGGGGGGGGGGAGGAGGGGGAGTGAGTGGACACGTTTGAGGGCAAGGCAGAGGAGTCATGTAAGTATAGTCGTTTTGTTTGTTTTGCATGGGAAGGGAGGGGAGGTGATGATGATGATGGTGATGGTGATGATGATCTCGCATAGCTCATGTCCCTGATATCTGGAGGGGGGGGGGGGGGGGGGGTCCGGGGGTAGGGCGGACGCGAGGGTGAGCATTTGTTTTTGTTAGCCGAGCGCACGCACAGCAACAAGTGGATAATATTCACCAGTTTTGTTGACAGCAGGGGCTGAGCAAGCGACGGAGCTCGACAATGAAGTTGAAAGGTACACGAGGCATTACGGAGGACCATAGTAAATAGGACCAAATAAGGTCAGTAAAAATAGGTAAATATATAGGTTTTTACGCATACCATAGGTCCTATTAAATTTGGACCCCCGTACTAGTAACCAAAGCGGAATACACGACACAACCCAGGGAGAGGCGCTGAGGCGGCACCACCACCGCCCAGCGGTGCCGAGCTGTTTACAAGTATTTGGGAGACACTTTTTTTCGGCGAACGACAACGTGAGACACTCGGTGACAGTATCGCGGTGTCTACCTACCGTGTCACGGGCGACAACATACATACCTCCCCCCGCCCCGCCCCCCCTTACCTAGAGTAGACTACACACAACGACAACAATGGCTTTGGAATTATCTCGTCGATATACATCTTTCCAACAGACGCGTCGTCGATCCCGGGGCGTTTGGTTTTGGACTCTCCCGATCGCCGAGATTAAGGCCCACTATTACGGGGGTCCATAGTTAACGGGACCAAGTTTTGTTCGTAAAAATAGGTAAATATGTAGGGTTTTATGTACACCATAGGTCCTATTAACTGTGTACCCCCGTAATAGTTAATCTCCGTTCGGCGGTGGCTATAAACGTGAGGACTGTTCGCGTGTAAATATGAACACCAAACGGAAAAATGAAACAACGAAAAAAACGGTAAAAAAAAAACCGTGGCTAATCGTGGCATCGTGCCGAGAGCACGACATCAGGCCCTTTTCCCCAGGTATTTTCGTTTTTTGTCCCAGGGGGGCGGAACGAGTCTCCTCCCCCCCCCTCCCGGTAGATAAGGAAGGGGATAAGATTAGCAAAAAAAAAGTATGTATATATGGAAACAGCGTAATGAGCGCCCGATTGTTGGAGATGTCTCTATTAGGAGTAGGAACGGCGCTCCGTCTCGAAAGAGATGCGTGGTCAATGGTCAAATGACTAAGGCAAGCAACAAATGAGTACGCCACGCCCCCCCCCCCCCCAGTGGATCGATGGCGTTCTTGGTTTCGGGTAACCAGGGCGCGACCTCAAAAAAAAAAACGAAATGTCTTTTCTTCTTCTTCTTCGGGGCGCTAAAAATACCAAATTCACCGGACCCCGAACGTTCTCGACGGACGCTCTATTGCCTCTTCAAAAAAAAGGAATCCATGAGTTGTTTCACACCTTTTGTATATACGGTATGCAGTACGAGGTATATACTATTTATAAAAATATGTAACCCTATTGGCCAGAACTTTAACCCCCGACTAAAGTTCACGTAAGGGTCCAAACTGTGATTTACATTAAACATCAGATTGATACTTGTATATATATTATACATATATATATATATATATATATATATCTGCCGTGTGAGCGTCGGCCGATCTGCACTATTAATACTTCTTCTCTTCTCTCTGTCTCTTCCGTGAGTAACATGTCTCGTTCGCTTTTCGATGCAATCAATTTTTCCAACTCGAGAATCTCACCACACATCACATCCGGCGCTCCTGCCTGCCAAAACTCCCCTCCCTCCCTCCTTCTGGCTTCCCTTCCGTCCCGCGTCTTTCCCTCCCTCCCTTCCCTCCCGCGCATCTCCCTCCCCTCCCTCCCTCCCTCCCTCCCTCCCTCCCTCCCTCCCTCCCTCCCTCCCTGTCCCCCTTCCTCCGTCTCTTCCTCCCTCCCTCCTTTCTTCCCCCCCTCCCTCCCTACTTGAAAAAAAGCGTGTCTCACAATCCTATCACCAACTGGACGGTCAACGCGTCTGGCTTTCGAAAAATGAAGCACCTACGGCTCAAGGGGGTCGGCCTGGAGCAATGTCCGGAAGGACTCGGTCAACTGGACAAGCTGGAAGCCTTGGACCTGTCGGGAAATGGCATCGACGCGCTCGACCCCGGAACGGCCAAGCTCTTCAAGCTGAAAAAATTCGACCTTAGGGGGAATTCAATCAAGGTATAGAAATAGTTTGGCCTTGTCAATAGCGCTTTTTCTCGTCGCTGTATGTATACAGAAGGGGGTTGGGCTTACTGTAGCCCACATACATACCTGGTACATAGGTTTCTCTCTTCTTCTTTTTTTTCTTTTCCCATTTGATTTTCTTCTCCTATTTTTTTACCGCATTACACCGCATCGCGCCGCATCGCGCCGCATCGCGCCGCAACGCGCTTGCGCTACTCTAGGCAAGCACCGTCTTCGTACTGCTGTACAACAGCCGTCGTTGCGCACTACAACAAAGATAAATTAGCACACCTCCAATTCCAGGCAGAACTGTGGAATTTGCGATGGGTTTAACACTTTTCGGTCCCGTTTTGGGGGACAAACTACTTAGAATCAGAGTGGATTGTCCCCCAAAATGGGACTACAGTTCCAACGAAAGACTGCAACCCCTCAAAAACTGCAACCGTTCGAACCGGGCAGGCTAGTTAGAACTAGCGTCGGACGTACTTTTTCATTGTATTTTTTACCCACCCTCCGCTGGAGGATTAAAAAAAAAAAAAAAAAAAAAAGCAACGTTGGGGGTTTCGGGTCGATGTTTCGTTGGAAATGCTTGGAGGGGGGGGGGGGGGGGGGGGGGGGGGGCTCTCGGTCGCTGCTTGGTTGATCACATGCGGGGGCGTTTCTTTTTTTGGGGGCGGCTTTTTTTATGAGTCGAATCCGGTTTGGCACGTCTCTAACTCTCACACCCTTTTGTTTGTAGCACGTACGTACGTACGTACGTGGCGGTCTTCGTTTCCTGTCTATTTGGTCATGAGTTTTTTCGCGATTGGACGCGCGCTGCACATTGTGGGATGGCAACATGAAAACTATTTTGTTTTGGTTTCCCTTGGTTTTCCTTCTTTTTTTGGAGAATCTTTATGAGTGATCAACGTTGAAGCTACCGTATTTCAATAGGCTACTGTAGTCCAATAGTCTACTGTATCTCAATAAGTTTCCTTGTTTGGTTGACCTTGGTGTTTGTTCGGTTGGATGTTTACGAAGTGATCAACGTTGAAGCTACTGTATTTCAATAGGCTACTGTAGTCCAATAGTCTACTGTATCTCAATAAGTTTCCTTGTTTGGTTGACCGTGGTGTTATTTCGGGTGGATGTTTACGAGTGATCAACGTCGAAGCTACTGTATTTCAATAGGCTACTGTAGTCCAATAGTCTACTGTATCTCAATAAGTTTCCTTGTTTGGTTGACCTTGGTGTTTGTTAGGTTGGATGTTTACCAAGTGATCAACGTTGAAGCTACCGTATTTCAATAGGCTACTGTAGTCCAATAGTCTACTGTATCTCAATAAGTTTCCTTGTTTGGTTGACCTTGGTGTTTGTTCGGTTGGATGTTTACGAAGTGATCAACGTTGAAGCTACCCGTATTTCAATAGGCTACTGTAGTCCAATAGTCTACTGTATCTCAATAAGTTTCCTTGTTTGGTTGACCTTGTTGTTAGTTCGGTTGGATGTTTACGAAGTGATCAACGTTGAAGCTACCGTATTTCAATAGGCTACTGTAGTCCAATAGTCTACTGTATCTCAATAAGTTTCCTTGTTTGGTTGACCTTGTTGTTTGTTCGGTTGGATGTTTACGAAGTGATCAACGTTGAAGCTACCGTATTTCAATAGGCTACTGTATGCGTAGTCCAATAGTCTACTGTTGTCCTTGAGTGATCAATGCAATCGCTGTAACAAAAGTAACATGCGAACACCTCACACGCATGATGTCTCATGAACATTCTCCCATGCACAGCAGTATCATTCTTCCCGCTCTCCCCTGAGTAAAAACTGACATAGGCCGCCCATCGATCCCCCCCCCCCCCCCCCCCCCCCCCCCCCCCCACCCGTTATCAAAACCCAAGGATCTTGGATCTCACGTAGGGAACATGCTGTCGCTGATTTCTCTTGACGCGGGCGACAACGGCCTGGAGAGGATCCCTCCAGAGCTCTCCCGCTGCACTGCTCTTGAATGCCTTGACTTGAGCGGTGGAAAGGTGGAAACTCTGCCAGAGGCTTTTTCAAAGCTCACCGGGCTCAGGTTAGTGCCCGATTGGGACAGGGGGGGGGGTCCTTTCAACGGTAGGTACAGAATAGAACTAAACTTCGTGTCTAAAAATTAGTTCTATCGAAACGCGACCACTCGTGGCAGCAGGGCGCAGCTACGAAGCTCCCGAAAAAAAAAAAAACACGATTAAAACTCAAGGAGCGAGCTCAAGCCTTGAGAGAGATTTCACTCTTTCGGGGGGGACCATCTCAATCAAAATCAACATATGATGCATGCCCGTGCACACAAGGGTGTACACCCATTTTTTTAGTTCATCGTGGGTTCTGATTAGTTCCCCCTGGTACTTGGTTTTCTTCTTTCTTGTTTAGGGAAATGTTGAAGCTGATTCATGCTGCACATTGTCGGACGGTGAACGCGATAATGGCAGCTGTTATGATCAGCAGGCGGGGCACCTTGTCGTCGTGCCCGAGTGGTTAAGGGAATGGATTGGAAACCCAATGTGATTTCACGCGCAGGTTCGAGTCCTACTCGATTTGACGCCCCTTGTTAAGATCAGCAGGCGGGACACTTTGTATCCCTGGACAGGTTTGCCTATTAGGTCGGTACTCGTTGGTACTCACGTGTGATGTTTGCTTAAGAGATAGAAGAAGAGCAGCTTTATTCCGTTCATGCAGGCGGAGACTGAGACCAAGCTCGTGTGCCTCTGGAAAACCCAGGTTTTCCACATAAGATACGCCTTCTAAGTACTACAAATACGATCCCAGTGCCTGAACCCAGGTATTTACCGGGCTTTCAACCTCATTCAAGGCAGTATCACAACACAACAATAATAATATCAGCAACAACAATAATAATGATAATAATCATAAAAATAACATTAACCATGCCCCCCCCCCCCGTAGTCACCAACGCCGTCGCCGCCTTTGGCTGCTGTGCTCCATGTATACACCCCGTAACATTCGCCTATCGGCATCAACCATTGCGCACAGGTATCTCCGGGCTAACGACAATCGCCTGGGGCAGGTCTCTCCCGCCCTCGCGAGTTTGACCGCGCTCGAGGAGCTGCGTCTGGATGGGAACCGGCTCACCTGCCTTCCGGATTCGCTGCGGGGCCTTACCAAGGTGGACGGAATTCATACCTGCCAGCAGTCATGGTCGTGGATTGTGCTGGTCGAAAGATATATATGTAGAACGGACGGATGGCTTGAAGCACGGCAACAAAGAGTCCCCGTATGTATGCACCTCTTAGACCTATCTTTGCTGCCGCTGTACGTAAGAGTTTTAGAATTTGCAAACAACTATTATCGTTGTTGTCATTGTTATCGTTATTGTTATTGTTGTAATATTAACTCTGCCTCCCGACAGTGTATCGTACATGTTCCCTTCCAACTTGACACTCGTGTCGACCTGCTTCGCTTACGTCTTCGTCGCCCCGCACTCCTTCCTCTGCTTACTGTAGTAACTCTAGTACATGCTTTCGTTGTGTCCGCTGTGTGTATGTACTGTGCATGTACTTCGAGGTATATGGTTCCTTCTTTCTTGCGTCGGGAAAATGTTCGTTTATGAGCGATCAACGCTGAAGCTCATGTACTTATCCCACAGGTCGGATGGATCAGATATATCATCTACAGATAGATCAGATAGACCATCTACAGAATAGATCAGATAGATCATCTACAGATAGATCCAGATAGATCATCTACAGATACATCATCTACAGATAGATCAGGCAGATCATCTACAGATAGATCAGATAGATCATCTACAGATAGATCAGATAGATCATCTACAGATAGATCAGATAGATCATCTACAGATAGATCAGATAGATCATCTACGGATAGATCAGATAGATCATCTACAGATAGATCATCTACAGATAGATCAGGTAGATCATCTACAGATAGATCAGAGAGATCATCTACAGACAGATCATCTACAGATAGATCATCTACAGATTGATCCTAACCTTGTTCGTTTATGAAGGAGTGGTCTATCCTTTATAAACGAACAAACCTGCCGTCATGAGGCGTTGTGCAGGATCTGTATAGTTGCAGATCCAACCCAGGAAACAGACCGGTGCTGTTATTTGACGGGGGACCATAGTAAATAGGACCAAATAATGTTAGTAAAAATAGGTAAATACATAGTTTTTTTGTGTGTACCGTAGGTCCTATCTACTATTGTCCCCCGTATTAATAAACCGTGCAGATTGTAACGGCTCCCCACGCAGATAGAGATGAGGGAGCTATCTTCCCTGAAAGATCTAGATCATGAACTGCATGACCTATTTATAGATGATCTGTCCGAGACGTGCGCTATATATTTTTTTTGCATTACTTTATCTACGTACGAGCTGCCTCCCTTTTCGGGGTGACATAGCGGGCACTGTCCCCTTCCCCCCTCCCCGCCACGGTGCATGCCTGCTGCATTTTAATCGCGAACGAAGTAGAGCTAATCATTCCATTCCAGAACAACAACAACAACAACAACACACAAACAGTGCTCGCAGGCGTACACGAAAAAAGCAAAAAAGGGAATCACACTCGCCCCCCATGTCGGAATTGAAAACAACTTACTAAAAGTGGGGTTGAGATTTTTATGTCACAAAAAAAAAAATGGGGGGGGGGGGATTATTACTCGATTTTAGAATGCTCCCCCCCTTGAGTACACTCCCCCCCCCCGCCTGCCGCCTGCCTCGGAATAAAAAAAAAAAAAAAAGTGGTCTATCGTTTTTCTTCTTCGTTTACCCTTGGTGCTATTACGGAGGTCCATAGTTAATAGGATCTATGGTGTACATAAAAACCTACATATTTACCTATTTCTACTAACAATATTTGGTCCTGTTTACTATGGTCCCCCCCCCCGTAATAGTGTTTTAGTTTATCTAGTCTGCTATGCTGCACATATAGATAGCACCACCTACTGACCTACTATATCACGTGACCCCGTAAGAAGTCAGCAACTATTACGGGGGACCACAGCAAATAGGACCTACGGTACACACAAAAAGCTATATATTTCCCTATTTTTACCAATAATATTTAGTCCTATTTACTACGGTATGGTCCCCCGCAATAGTGCTATAAAACGCACACGCACATGTCCCCCCTCGTGGCATTGGCATCAGATGCGGTACGCAGACCTCTCTCGGAACCGGATGGAGTCGGTGCCGGCGGTGACGCGCCAGTGGCCCCTGTTGACGCATCTGGTGCTCTCTCGGAACCCTTTGAGGGGGAGGCATCGCGAGTCGTGCCGCTTGCTTCAGGCAGCTCAGCTGGGACACGAGGCCATGCACCGTGGGGTGAGCCATGCCGCATGCTCGTGCCGTAGGTCCCCCAAGATGGTTGCTTGAAAGCCATTTGATCGAGGGCAACGAGTTCTTTCGCTTTCGAACTCATGGTAGCGGTGATGATGGTGATGGTGATGGTGATGATGTTGATAGTGGTGATGATGATGTTGATAGTGGTGATGACGATAATGATGACGATGATGATGATGTTGGCGATGACGATGACGATGACGATGATGCTTCTGATGATAATGATGACGACGATGATGATGTTGGTGATGGTGATGATGATGATGGTGATGATAATGATGATGATGATGGTGATGATGATGATGATGATGATGACGACGATGGTAATGATGATATTGATGACGACGATGATGATGTTGGCGATGACGATGACGATGATGCTGCTGCTGATGATGATGATTATGATGATTATGACGGTGTTCTCACATCAGCTCATTTCCCTGAAATCTTAGCACGTGGCCACAACTTATCACATGTTACGTAGTGAGGGCAACAGGACCACAACATACGACTGGAAACCCCTAGGGCGTTATCGTAGACCCCGAGGTATCCGCCTCGATAAGCTTTCCCGCCGCTGGCCTTGCCACCGAGTTGCACAAGCTGCATACAACCATCGTGAAGGTACTACAGACTACGCTTGTGTCTAAGCAAGAAGACTTGCCTACTGCACTGGTGTCTGAGAGCCAACACAATAGCTTTGCAATACGCAGTAAACATATCTAGTACGACTGCTGTGAATGCTGAAAATAGTAGAACGCCTGGCTCAGGGGCCAACACACGACAAAGCGATGACTGAGTGTAGCTTTTTTTTAGCTATTTCGACCGGCGTTGAACATTCTTTTCTAAGGCAACTATGGGTAGTTCCCTTTTTTCCTGTCTCATCTGATCGTATTTCCTCCCAAGCGGAGATTTTTGAGACGCAGCCGCCTGCCTTAGATCTTTCCCATTCATAATTAGACCCCAATCGATTATGGACGTATCACACAGTAGGTACACAATACTAAGGCACCCATTCTGGCGCATAGAACGTACTCTTGTGCGTGGGGTCGAGCCCATGGTGCATCTCGTTCCGAAAAAGTACGTTAGGCTAGATCGATAAAGCACCCAGTCACCATTGGTTACGTGATCTGCGTCGGCCGCCCATTCTCAAACCAGCGGGCTTCTTTTGGATGTGTCCAGCACAGTTGCTACGTAGAATTACCCTCGCCCCCTCCTTCCCCCCCTTTTCCATTCCCCGAGATTCGTCGGGCATCCCGGTTCAGTCACAACTTCCAATTTGTAGAGAAGGGAGATGCGAAATCGGCAACGTTTCGGTGGCCCATCCGTCATGAGTGCGATCAGCCCCCCCCCCCCCCCCCCCCCCCCCCCCATTTCCCCCATTTCCACCCCGACCCCCACCCCCACCCCCACGCGCCACCCCCCCTCTGAAAATGTTTACCCCGAACGAAAAAGTCGTGGGAAGAGGCGGTGAGGCACCTCAACGTAGCTGCGGACGCTTACGACGACGTGATCCACATCGTGCCGGACTTTCCGGACGCGGGGGGTCGCGGTCCGCCCCTGGCGCAGACGCGGCCGCACGACATGAGCACTTTCCACCACTCCAACCTCGGAGTAGCGCACCTCGGAAGAGCCAGAGAAGCGGTCGCAGAGGTCGAAAGAATGGAGGCTACGACTCGTGCTGCCATGTCGACGTGAGCAGTACGAAGTAGTTGGGCAAAGGTCGTTCATGTGTAGAATGTATCGTATTGCATGGGTGGGTGAATAGCAATCTCCCACCCGAAAATATTGGCCTCGAAATATTTTTGTCCGCGCATCCCGACCAACATTTCTATGCACTAATAATATTAATAGTCGCTACCTGCGGCTTGTCTGTGTTTCTTGAATGACGAAGTCAATCGTGTCAGGAGAGCGTGGGAGGGAGCGAAAGCGTGGGTCTGGGTGGCGGCGGAAGCGCGACGGAGGACACGTCGACGCTATCAACAGGCACCACGAGGCGCGAAGAAATCCGTCAAAAGGTTGGTGGACAAACCTATCCTCCCCATGTATACTGTTTCCTCCCGATATACCGGTACCTCCTGATATGCTGCTGGTGTCTCCCCGATATACTGGTACCTCGTGATTTGCTGGTGTATTTCTGATGTACTGGTATTTCCTGATTTACTGGTGTGAAATAACACCGACACGTATGGCGTGACAACAACAAAAACCTTGCGGTATTATTGGAGCCTTTTAGCTCGAGAGCTGATTGTTTTAGGTTTAGAGAGATGTTCGAATTCGCGACGCATCTTCGTCCTTCCGCGCAAACTTTTATTGCTCGACGGTCAACTTTTGTAGCCTGCTCATCATTGCTGCCTGACCCCATAGGAACGGCATTTGCGAGACGTCCCGAACTGTCTATATACAGTGCTGTAGAGCATCTATCTCCAGTATCATGATTGAGAAGAGAACATATGTTTTGGACACGGTTCCGCAAGGCAACGGAAACTGATGGGGACTCGCATGGCCTGTGATCTGCCTCATTTTTTCTGGTCCTTTTACAGCCGTACCGCATAGGATTCCGCGACGCTTTGCGAAGAGATGCGCACTGGATTGTTTTTCAGAGAGGCCAAAATTTCGTGTCATAAGTTGGTCAATATATTCCATCAACACGCTTTACGCGCACCCAAATTGTAGCAAAAATGTAGACATACTTGCGTGGCGAGTTCGCACTCCGCGTTAACAAATTAAACATGCGCGCACGACGCAGAAGCACAACCCGACATTTAATAGGACCGCGCTCCGCCCCCCCCCGCTCCGACTCTCAACATGGTATCACACCAAAAAATGCCTCAAAACTCCTAGGAACACCCCCTCCTCGCACATCGTTCATTCGTACGTACGTAGGAGGGGGGGGGGGGGGGGGGGGGAGGGAGGGAGGGAGGGGGGGGGGGGAGGGGGACGCACAGCAAACTATACCTCCGAACTCATGGGAACATTCCCCCCCCCTCGCTCGTTCGTTCGTCCGCGTGCGCCCCCCCCCCTTCACGCACGACAAAAAAAAAAAACTCTCTCTTCTCCCAAAAAATATGAAGGAGCTGGAACTCATGTCTACGCGGGAGACCAGGGACCATCACCTCCAGGCCGCGAACACGGCCTTCTCCTACGCTGACCACCTGGAACAGCTGTCTCGGCCGGTCGGGCGCACCGCGGAGGTGTGGCTGGGCAGGGCGGCCGTTTTGGCCGAAATGAAGAATCCCGCCGCCGCGCTGCATGACTTGGAGCGCGCGTTGGTTCAGCTCCGAGGCAACGCGAAGGTAGGTGAAAGGGTGAAAGGGTGAAAGGGTGAACAGGGGAGGGGGAGGGTTGTAAGACATAACAGTTGTTCACAGTCGCCCAAATGTCTGATTTATTCTGATTGGTTGGTTGGTGTGATCTATGTAGCTGCAAATTGTCCAACGGGCATATGCGGAGGGTTTTGTGCTTTCCCGAATGGGTTGCATAAAAAATGTATTTGGATGATTTTCCGATCTCACGGGGAACAGGGATGAGAACCTCCTTGATCTCAGGCTTGTCCTTGCTGGTACACTACTGGACGATAATACAAGAACAACAACACCATCTCTTCTTTTGCACCCGCGCCTCATGGCAAGGTTGAGCGGCGCCACACCCGGTGCACGAGTTGTCCCCTTACCCTAGCTCGTGTCCCCTTAAGGGTGTAGTCATGTTATGCATGGCCGTGGTCGTGTGGCTACTGACCCTCGCATCCCTGCGTACAATGCTCGAGGGACGGAAAGGCAACGTCGGGCAATTCCTCGACCGGGCAGACATTTGCTTGCACCAAGCGCGAAGCGCCGTGAGGTGTCCAGCGAGTTCGCATGAAGGGTGAGTTTCATCCTCCTGCTAAGGACAGCTTGTGAGGCGGGCCTTCTAGCCAAATTTGTTGCTACTTCCATACTGGTTTATTTTCTGGTGTTGCTACTTCCAGAGGCAGGGCAGGGGGAAGGGGAGGGGGCGACGAGGGGGAAGGGAAAAATTCGGCCCCCAGGGAAAGGAGCGCATGACCCAGAAGTTTAGACATAACAAAAGAGAAGCGCTTGTAGTAATTATAAAAAGTATTATTAGGTAGGGACATTATACATGTATACCAGTAGCATTTTTTTTTAAGGCTCTACACCTTGCTAAATATAATAAAAAAACAAGTGCTCTCGGACCCATATGACACCGTTATGATATAACATGCCAGCGATAACGTACCTGAGCCGATTATCTCCGCAAGGCGGAGGGCCGACACACACAACAAAAAGCGGTGGGATTTCATAAATATATCATCGAACTGTTTCTCCATAAGCGCGTCAGCTCGGCGGCGTTTTACACTTTCTTTCATTCTCCTGGTGTCGAGAAATATGCTCTTTTCGGGGGACCATAGCAAATAGGACCAAATACTGTTGGTAAAAATAGATAAGTATATAGGCCAATGTGTGTACCGTAGGGCCTATATATGTGATGCGGGGTGTGTTATCTATCACCCGTGTGATACGGGGTGTGCCTTATCATCACCCGAGTGATACGGGGTGTGTTGTCTTGAGCACACGACTCTGTACGGGTACGGTCTCCTGGGCTAGGTAAACGCTACAGTGGGGGCGGTGCCGAATATCATCGCAAGACGCGCGTCGGCTATCAAGTGTACCGGGGTAGATCATCTAAATCCTTACCTGCCGTTTGTGAGGAGGCGTTTGTGAGGAAGATCAGTTGCGTTGTGCAAGGATCTGCATAAGAACATTGCAGGTCCAACCCACGCAGGAAACATGTGCTACAGCAGTAGATCACGCAGATTAGGTTCGTTCGGCTCCCACCGGGCAGCACGACGAGCTACTGCGGTGGATCATACAAGAGACCGGCGAGAATTGATCTGCCCATTTTTTTATCATCGTCACCTTTACTTTCCAGCTTTACTCGTAGGAGGCTTTTACCCTCAGCGATGTTCTGGACAAGCCGTGGTCACGGGTGTCGTCTCCTCTACCGCGGTATGAACGTAACTTCATTTTTTATCGCAGCATAGATTTCATTCAGCGTTCCCACTGCTCGTCGTTTGTCACCGAATGTTGCTAACTTCACGTACGCTCTCGCGCTTTACTCTAATCAATTTATATGCAAGAAAAGGTCCTTGGAATGATCTAGAACATCAAGGCTGCGATTTTTTTTTTGCCTTAGAAGTGCAACCCAACCCCTGCCGTAGCACTGGTCGACCATATAGGATACGCTTTATGCTGAATTCGTAGTCCAAACATGTATTTTATTTCTAGCCAGAGGCGGTGGGTGACCTCAGGACACCTATATGATGCGCATACACGCGCCAATACTGGCCGAAAAATTAGGCTCCGTTCTGGTTTCAATGCGGAGTCCAAACGTGTACTTATATATTCCGACCAGAGAGTGGTTAGAGTTTTTCGAGTGGGGAAGGCGCGCATGGGAAGGAGTTGGTGAGGCATGAAAATTACGGTGGCCCAATAACCGTGGCCTGGTCAATTTCAGGGGTCGTGTTTTTGTGTGCCGGGAGGGAGTCTCGAACGGGTCCAATTCAGCTGTAGATATTGTAACTGACGGGGTTCTGTTTGACTCGATTCGACTTGACCGGATGTGGCACTTTTTTTTTTTAGTTCTAATTGTTTTATTTTCGGGAACTGTTTTCGCTAGCTTTGAGAAAACAACAACAACAACAACAACAACAACAAAATCAGCAGTGTTTGCTGCAAGCCGAACTGGAGTGCGCATCTGCTATCCTCACTAGTGGCCCCTCTCTCTCCTGCCCTAAGAAGCGTGTCATCTCCCTTGACGGTTCCCTGCAAACGTTGCCCAACAAACTCAAAACCACGCAACAGGTTCGTTCCTTGCTGGCGAAATCGAGGATGGAGCTGGGGCAATACGAACGCGGGCTGACAGATTGCCGGGTGGTCCTGCGGTTGTTGAAACAGGAGGAGCGCCTGCTGGGGGAGAGGGAGGCCGTGCAGGTAAATACCGCTGTTACCCTGCTACCAGTATAGGCATATAGGCGGTCATTTGCGTTGGCACATGTTTGTCATTTTGGTGATTCGTGTTGGCATAGTTTCGTGGCCGTGTTGGTTGCGTTGACGTAGATAGGAGGCGATCTGTGCTGTCCCAGTTTACGATTTTGTGTTGGCCCAGTATGTGGCTCGTGTTGCCGTTAATCTACTGCAAGTAAATATCTGCAAATGTTTTTGCAGGGGTGTCTTCTTCCTACGCATTGACGTGCGGTAAGGCGTATGTCCACGATAATTACTGCGTGTATTCAGGGCGCGAAACACGGGGGCAGAACAGCGACCGCGCCTGATAAAACGTGCGAATCGGGCTCACAGGCACAACAATAATATTAGCGGGAGCAGCGAGTACTTGTGTCAAAGACATGATGCGGGCTAAAAGGGATAACCTAACCAGCCTAACGTATCAGCACCCAGAAATCAGCATCTGACTGAGTAGGCTGGTAGGTTTTATCTACCCCTCCTCACCGATACACTATACGCTGACTGAGGGTCGTTATTTTTTATCGACAAGTTTTCCCCATGATTCTCCTATTTTTCTTGAAAAACAAATAACCCAGGACAACCAGTAAAAGCGTCAAGCATGTCCTACTGAACCAGGGAATTAACAAAAAGCAGGGAAAAAACACTTAAACGTATGATACGAGTAGTAAGTCTCTTTTGAGGGGAACCTCC
The DNA here is from genome assembly GCA_031763025.1 of Macrocystis pyrifera. Classification (NCBI taxonomy): domain Eukaryota; class Phaeophyceae; order Laminariales; family Laminariaceae; genus Macrocystis; species Macrocystis pyrifera. The sequence goes on from JASSKH010000028.1 coordinate 8,134,408, forward strand.
CCCCCCCCCCCCCAAGGAAAATCGGGAATTTTGGGACAAAAACACGTTCTTCGGTAGTCACGGGCCTGAGCAGGATCGTATTGCAGGTTAACACATGCCCCCCACTTGCTCTTCTTTCAGTCCGACCTTCGTATAACTAGCTGTTCCTTCCACCCATTCTGTCGTGAGTATGGTGCTCGCGGTATTACACTGCGTACTACTACAACACGTTGCTTGTCCCCTGCCCTCTGGTCTTCTGCCAGCTGCCCTCGCTCGCTCCCCGTCCCGTCTCATTCGCGCCAGCACGCAACTCCCACCACCTTACTGGTCTCTTTTGTTTGTTTCACTTCTGAATGTATGAAGGAACGTCATGAAAAGGAAGCAGCGGCGGAGGCGGCGGCGGCAGCAGCATCCGCGGCGTCTAAGCGTAAGGCAGAGGAGAGGTTGGCCGCCAGAAAGCGAGCAGCAGCAGCAGCAGCAGCAGCAGCAGCAGCAGCAGAAGAAGAAGCAGAAGCAGAAACAGAAACAGAAGCAGGAGCAGGAGCAGGAGCAGAAGAAGCCGGCGCATCCGCAGCACAAGCGGCGGCGGCGGCGGCGGCGGCTACAGCGATATCAACAGAAGTAGTTGTAGTAGGAGAAGGAGAAGAGCCAACAACACCAGCAGCAGCAGCAGCAGGCAGCGGCAGCGGCAGCGGCAGCGGCAGCGGCAGCAGGCGTCGGTGCGACAGCTACCGAAGAAGAAACACAGAAACCACTAAAAACGACCGGTGCCACTACTAGCAGTAGGGACGACAAAAACGGTGGAGATTATCGCACGCCAGAAGAGGAGAAGGGAAAATCCAACAGCAGTGGTTCAGCCGGAACTCGGGACTCCAACTCTAGCGATAATGTGCGACGAGCGTTGTCCCCACAGATAGATGCCAGGGGGGAGAAGGTAACACCCGGAGGAGTTAATGCTGAGAGTGCGGCGAGGGAAGGTCGGGGTTGGGATGGAGCTGCGGGCGGCGGGGGAGCGTTCGAGGGTGCAAAGGTGGAGGGAAAAGAGGGGAAGAAGAAGAGCAGGATCAGCCACGAGCGAACAGAGCTCGCGAATCAACGACGAGATGTTGCCGCTCTCTTAGCGCAGGGCGAGGAGGGGCTTGCCTTTGTCAAGCAGTCCATTGACATGGCCGACATCTTGAGGGGGTTCGTCATTACTCAGCACGGCGTGCCCGTCAGAGATGTGGACAGAGAGCTGCTGCTGCAGGGAAGGAGCGCTTACCGCGACAGGTTTGTATGGTCAGCGCGGTGTAGGGAGCGCGCGGGGGGTGGGTACTCATTTGTTGCTCGCCTAAGTCATTTCACCGTTGACAACGCATCCCTTTCGAGACGGAGCACCGTTCCTACTCCTCGTAGAGACAGACAGCTCCAACAGTTGGGCGCCCCCTGCGTTGTTTCCATGTATTACGTAGAAAGAAGAGGCGGCCGCACGGCACGACAAAGCGCCCTACCGATGCCACGTTAGCTGAACGAACATAAACGTACCGTCTCCTAAACAGACAGAAACAGTATTGACGAGAGTCGAAAATAAAACAACTTACCAAAACTTGCCAATTTAGGCAGGTTTTTACCTGTGTCGTTAAACGCGACCCTTAGCCAATCCCGGCCAGTGTCTTGCTGGACAAGCCTTCCGCCGCTCCCGCCAAGCACAGCAGCCCCGCTATTTGCTGGCCGCGTACAGGGTGATGCGGGTAGCATCCAGTGTGCCTTTTGCATTGGATGGGGGCAACATAGTTCCTTCCGAGAGGGTGTCGGTGGGTTGTTCGTGGGGACGACAGCCCCGATCGTGGACCCATCGTGGAGTAAATGTTGTGCTGCCTCCCCAGTTGTTCTGTCACGAAATTAAAACATCAATGACAGTTTCATCACGTGGTTGGGCAGTCCTTGCCGAATGAGTCGCTACTACTATGTGCTGATGCCTTCCCTCTCTCTCTCTCTCTCTCTCTCTCTCTCTCTCTCTCTCTCTCTCTCTCTCTCTCTCTCTCTCTCTCTCTCTCTCTCTCTCTCGAGTGATCCAACCACGCACCAGTGTGTCCTGGGTCCGATCGAAACGACAGCAATGACACCGCTGCCAGCACCAATCGGCGCGTATACTCCGGGCACGCCGTACCTTAACTAAGCTTAGTTTCCCTTATCCCACCCTATTATATAGGAAGTGGCTTTTCCTTCAATCGCAAATAAGCGTGTACTAATTAGCTCGATGATTCGCAGCAAGCAACCTTTTGTTTTTGTCGTAATCGCCGTGTGCTTCATTCATGAAAAGACATCGCCGCTTGATGGCCGTGGAGGCGGCCAAGAACCGGGCCAGGAAGAGGGACGTGGGGTTAATGGAGAGGGCTTTCAGGCAGGTCGCCGCCCGGCAAAGGGTCAGTCGACTGGTCAAGGCCAGGTATGCAGCCCGTGGATCACCTACTCCGACATACGGTGGAACTGAATGTCGTGTTGATGTTGCGATAGATACTTGATCTGTTCTTTTTTCCCTTCTCTTAGCCGGCCCGAGAGCGCCCTTTCAATATCATCATCAACACCTTATTTTTTCGGAGCAAAACTCGCAACCGGACTTGCCTAACTTCAACAATTCAAGCGCGTGTCTTTCGACTCCTGGATCACATAGTCGGCCACCTACATCGTCAGCATGTACAGTAGGAGGGCTATGCGACGCACAGCATATCGATACAGGTATAGGACACTTGGCGCTACGAGAAGCAACACGTTTGACGCGCGGCGGTACTATAGGACTGTAAGGCATTCAACGCGCAGCATTGACAACGCTAGCTCCTTCTAGTCCAATTATTGTGCAGTCGGATTTTGCAGTAAGTAGAAAAAGACCCTTTCAGCACGTAAAATCGCACGAGCTTTTTAGCCCTGAAAACGTGCGAAATTGATATTTCTCGCCTCAGAATAGATCGAACGATTTTCTTCGTATTTAACCCAGTTGGATCGAAAAAATGCTGACGGTGATTTCCTGTAAACTGGGCTGTCGGAGAATCAAGAAACGGCTCCAAACTGATCTTCGAGAAAGGTCCAACTCATTATGAGGCGAGAATGACCAATTTCGCTCATTTTCGGGGCAAAACGTTTGTGCGAACGTGCTGAAAGAACCATTTTCAGTCGACTGGAATTTCGACTGCTTAAAAATCGGCCTTGACGGTTTATACCGGCGCCCGTAAAAAGAAGATCGACGGCCGTGTGACCTTTGGAGAAGCAACCGGGCGTACGTGATTCCGTTATGAGCACATCGCCGCTGTGCTTCGATGTCCACTTTGGAGCATCCTCAGTTACAGTAGCCTTCGGGAATGTTTCTCATAGCGAACAGACAGATCACGATCTACTGTAGATCCTACATATCCTAACGTGCAGGATCTGCATACATATATAGTGCAGATAAAACCCAAGCAAACAAGTGCTGCTTACGAAATAGATCATGCGGACCAGATACGGCTCCTACCCAGCATGCAACATGAGCCACTACGGTTGTGGTATCCCCTCTCCCCTGTTGCGGCATTACGATTTGTAGCAAGCGTCCCCTCATCGTACCTGGCAGGCGTTATCGCCTGCCATTCTCATGAATGCTTCGCCCCTTCGTTCAGAAGACGTCTTGCGAGGCAAGCAGCAACTAATACCAGAGCCTGTAACTTCTAACATCGCCAAGCACCTTGTATGAGTGACCAGAGCAGAGCTAAAGGCACACCTGCTAGCAGTAGTTGGTCCCTAGGTCGATACTGCCTTACACTCAACACCTACTGTAGATCCTACAAAATCGTGAATGTACCACATCTGTCTTGGAATATCTACATCATGGTGAAATTGGGGATCGGTGGTGTTCTATCTGTCCTATGAGCTGGGGGCGACGTCCAGTTCCGACCGGTTCGCTTCAAAATTGATATTGTGCGCATGAAATATGCGTGTGAGTCGGTAAAGTTCGACGGAAAATTGACCAGCAGCGGCAAATGCTGCATGCACCCCGCTATGCGCGATAAAAAAAAGAAGGCATGTACCGGCCCAGGGGAAGAGAAAAAAAAGGGTCGATACGTTGTGACCTTTAAGAAGTGCCTTGAGTGGTAAAAAGATCCGTCGAACTGGAAAGCAAAAACATGATGACTAAAAATTTATATGCGTATGACGCGTGTTCCGTCTACATAACACCACCACCGCGCTCCCCGCACGCACGTTTGCTCGCCCGCCGCTGTAGGAAAGCGGCCGCCCTGGCAACGTATCGAGAGGTGGAGGAGGAATGGGAACGCAAGCAGGAGGAAATCGCGACGACAAAGCGCATCAACGCGGCCAAGAAAGAAGTCGAGCGCGAAGCCCGGGTAAAAGCCTCGACCGCACTACACACTAAATTGCAGCTGAAGTTCTAGGTCCTGCGTATACTCCGGGATGAAACAGGTTCCCTCGGTAGAAAAGTCATAGGTGCAGCCACGCTGATTGAGCACGGGCGTCCGTGCTGTGACGGGTTGCTCTGGTTTTCGAAGCGTTTGAATGTACCGGGGTTGCGCTCGTGTCCAGCGTCGCTTGTGTGCAGCGTTTCCTGTACGCAAGAGATACACCAGCGCATTTTTTTTATGTACCTACCTGTGCCATGGATATCTGAGAACGTCGTTCGATATTGGTTTTTACCTGTAATCGCTGGCGCTCGGTGCTCCTCTGCCTGCGTGTAGCACAACACATGCTTCCGTCCAATTCTACGACCTTTGGGCAATACATCGCAACCACCGATGACTGCTCTCACCCCCCCCCATATTATATACCTTGTACATGTATATATGTTGGGTTGGCGTTGGCGTCGGTTGGCGACGACGCTGTAAAAAACGCCTCTCACTACGTGAGCGAGACAGCCAGGGCACCGTTTTTTTTTTTTCGTTTTGTTTTGTTTTTTGTGCGGTTACCACAGCTGGCGGTCGAGTTAGATCATTTTTGTGCGGGGAGGACAATTACTCCGCACAAGAGGGATGATCGTATAATGTGGTGTGTATGTGGTGAGACACCCACGAGGCAGTTGCATAGTAAACCCGTTGCTGTCTCTGGAGAGTGGCCACACCAGAAATTATCAAATAATTGATCCTGTCATCCATATGCAAGAAGATCCGCCGCAAAAGCGGTTCTTAGTAGGATGCAGCTCACCCTTCATGCGACGCCCCAACACTTCACGGCGCTTCGCGCTTGGTGCAAGCAATGTCTGCCTGGTCGGTGAAAACCGGCGTGATCCGTCCCGGCATTGTAGGGATGCGAGGGTATATGGCCATATATACGACTACGACCATGCATAGCATGAGTACTGCCCCCCCCGCGCGCCCCCGTTCCTCCGCTATACCATCGTTCCACCTCTGCTTTGAAAGGCTAACCGTACCCATCGATGACAGGTTTCGACTACCCCCCCCCCCCCCCCCCCCCCCCTCCCTACCCCCACTCTCCCACCGTTCCCCTCTGGGTTGAAAGGCCAATGCCGCCATCCTTTCCCCTATCTCGGACGATCAGATCGTGGCCACCGAAGCACCCGATACCAACACGTCTGAGAAAGCAGCAGCAGCAGCAGCAGCCCCCGTCAGTAGTTGCATCATCGTCGCTGAAAACAAAAGCGGCAGCAGCAGCAGCAGCAGCAGCAGCAGAGGCAGCAGCATCTAAAAAAAACGACATCATCACGAAAAAAGCCGACGAAGCAAGGGAACGAGAAGAAGCAGACCAAGACGAAGAAGAAGACCAAGAGCTACAGAAACTCTTGAGGGGGGGTAGGTCAGGAAGAGGCAGCAAATCAGCGGCAGCGGCGCCGGCGGCGGCATCAGCGGCAGCGGCTACTACCGCCAAGGTTTCCAAAGCCCGCGAGGGTCGCGCTGAAGTTGCTAGTAGCAGAGGCGGTAGTAGTAGCGGTCGAGGGCGGGGAGGGGGAGAAGGGACTGGGAAAGGCGGCAGTTCCGGCAGACGAAAGTAAGCACACACCGTCGTCTGTGTTCCACTAACACACACCAGGTGAACTGCACGCGCTGGAGTCTGAGAGAGCACGGAGCATAGGTTTTGTGGAGTACTGTAGCATCGGCGAGACAAGCGAGTAATCGAGGGGCTGCCGGCAAATTTAGTTTATCGTGTGTATGGTACACATATACATGCATACGGCAACGCGCTTTGTGCTTTATACGCGGAGTATACGTATCGCTACAACGAGAACGATCGTAAACAAATACTGGTTGTTGGCGTTTTTTTCGTGTCCGTTTGTCGACAGCTTCTTTGGCCGCCGACCGCGACGGTGAAGGCATTTACACTCTTCGCGGTGGCGGTGCCGACGGCGTTTGCGATGTTTGCAGTGGTGATGACAACGGCGTTTGTTTTGTGTGGTGTGCGCGGTGATCGCGATGATGATGATACGAGCTGCTGCAGAGAAGCTGTGTATCCCCTCGTGCGCGCTTGGGTGCAAGCGAAAAATAGAGTAAGATGAGAAGACAAGCCGCTAAACTGTGTACTTCGAAGTACGTACTTGTAAGTACAGTCGGCACTTCCCATGTAATGTTTGTTCGCCTCATTGTGCTACGTGTAAGCGAACGCCTCCCTTATTTTATGGAACCTCCACTTGAAACGATGGCGTCTACTTCATGCTCCCCCCGTGGCAAGGCAAGCTTCTCGTAAGTACGGTCGGTACTCCCATTATTGTCCGCACTGTGCTACATAGCGAACGCCTCCCTTATTTCGAAGAACCCCCCTGAAATGATGGCGTCTACTTCATGACCCCCCGCGGCGAGATAAAGTGGAGAAGGGAATCATCCTATTTCATGCATACTACGTTCTGTGATCTGATCTTAAACATATACCGGTACGCAAGGAATACAGGTAGGCTAGGTCCATTATGCTGCCATAGCATTCTGCATCTAGTTTTATGAAGAGCATCAAAGTAACATTGTTATTTTTAATTGTGTAAGAGTAGCGCAATTGAAATATTGTAGGAACACACCAGGCATAAAAACTAGGGGAGCATTAAACAAGAATGCGCGAAATTAGATCGGGAAAAAAAACGTATTATTTCGCAAAAAAGAGCAGAATAGGTGTCATAAGCCTACTACTGTAGATACTTGGACGTTTTTGGCGGCGCATAAAAAGAGCTCCATAATAATTACCATCGGACTGGTACAAATCAAAGCGGTGAGGCGGCAGACCAAAAATCGACTATTGCGCACGCGATTTATAGAATGTGCGCGGCGTGATATACATGATTGAAGGTGCACGCTGTCTCTTAAAATGACCGTTTTTTTGTCGGCACATACCAGATACTCGCACCAGGTATGTGTATATATCATGATATTTTTTTGAAAGCTCGCACGTTCTATTTGGCCGGAGAGGGAAAAAAACCAAAAGAAAAGAATACTCTTAATAATGAAAAAGGTACGGTTGCAGCCAGCTAGCTGCCGGGACGACAACTGACAGGAGCATTGCCCCGTTGGAAAAATGGCGCTTCTCTTGTTGATGGCGCACCCGACCTGTTGCAACCAGAAGCATGCTCTTAAGTTGAAGAGCCCGGCCCTTTAGCACCGGGCCTTTGCCAGGCCCAGACATCAAACGTCCAGACACAATAAGCGCTTCGCTCGGCGATGGTAGAAGGTGTGTCGCGCTACGCCTGAATTATCTGCGCACATGACAATTTTCCCGTGATGAACACGAAGAGCATCAATTTGCCGCATCGAGGCACTCCTTTTGGGAAACGTTAACGCAGAGTGAAGCACACGGCCACCACGGAGATATGCTGCCTACCCGCCCGCCCCCCCCCCCGCCCGCCCGCCCCCGGAGGCTCCAGCTCTTTTTGCGCTTTCTGCGACTCGAATGGTTGTGCATGGGCGCTGCTCGTTCGTCTCCTTCTTGCTAAGGCCTACAGCACATCATGGATATGTACTGACTGCACACGAGACAGGCAGCCACAGGCGGATGCACCAAAAAGGGTACACGCCTGAACACGTCGTCGAGTCCCCCCTCCCACCCGGCAGACAGCTTTTGCGTGTACTCTATATATACATACAGTACGTTGTTTCGACAATCTTAACTACGCGCGATGTGCACTACTGGACTGTTGTCGCAACGTGAAGTACAGGGACATTGGGCTCGATTTCCCAAAAACAACAACAACAACAACAAACAACAACAACAACAACAACAACAACAACAACAACAACAACAACTATCGTTTTTCTTCGGTGCACCATTTACCGAAACAAAAAAGTACACGTTCTAAAGCAAACTCTGATATGAAGGAATGTAATCCTCCGTTTGATGATATGACAGAATATAAGCATCTTCGTGTTATGAATGTATTGATACTCTCATGAGGGGAAACACAATTCGGATGAACTCGTAACTTGGTTAGACTTGATTGGTGAGGCTTAAGCAAATGTCACCCTTTCAAATTGATTTTGGTGAAACGTCGGTTAGGGGTCACTCGTAGAGTTATTCAAAAGGGACTTGTATTATTGGCATAATTTTGTCGAGTATTCAGGTTTGATTGGTAGCGCTTTCCGTGTTTTAAGTAATAGGGTTCTAGTTACCCTTTATGTGTGGGTGCTATGATTCGAATAAGAGCTCCACATTGTCAGACGGCAAATGGAATAGTAATAATTTCAATTCCCGTTTAAAACTCTGGCGTGAATATAGTGCCCATTCGGAATAATACAATGCCCATTCGGATTAATATAATGCCCATTCGGATTAATATGATGCCCATTCGGATTAATATAATGTCCATTCGGATTCGGGCAAGAACGTAACCCCCGGTTTGGACTCTGATATGAATAGAATCCCCGCTTGGGTGGTACCAGTATTTACCTTTCATCCGGTAGGATTTTTCGGGGAAGTTTTCCGGGATTTTTAAATTCACTGTAAGTGTGAGGGGGGAAATCGTGGTCCGCGGGTTTGGGATAACGAAAAAAATACTAACAAACGCGGCGCAGTCGCATTTCTCGCCCGTTTTTGGGCCATTTTGGGTCCGATTTTGGGGTCGGGGTCTAGGGTCAGGGATAGGGTCAGGGTTGGGGGCTGGGTTGAGTCTACGCTCGTACCTTGATCCCACCAGGAAGTGCTCTCTAGCTCGCAAACAACGAACAGACCGACCTTTGCAAGAGCCTGCCGCACAATCGGTCAATAGGGTCTCGTTTGGACTCTGTTGGGGAATTTAATCCTCGTTTGGACTCTGATATGAATACCAAACGTACCTTGTATTCTCGGCCAAAGTGGTACTGTTTATCACACCGGGTGCTAAGTAGCACAACCAAAGCATCCCGCCACGCGACTGTACGTAGCGTCATAGCAAAGAACAAACCAGCAAACGGGTTTACAATTCCAACACCTACATAAGTTCCTGTAGATTCCAAATCAAATTTCCTTGGTGCGTTTTATTTCTTTTTCAGTTTGTATAATTTTGCCTCGACAGTAAAAACTCGGTTTGTAGGTAAGCAAGCCGTAGCAAAGCTCCAACTAAACGCGAAAAGAGAAAGAGCAAAACACGCGTTATTTATTCGATTCTGCCTTTGTGTCGTCCCTTGCTTTTGTGTGTAGCGCAGTCAATCCCTAGTCGCTGTTCAAGTTAGCTCTTTTTATCCTTGACCGTGCAGCAAGTCGGGGGGGGGGGGGGGGGGAGGGTGCTGGGTAGCCATACAGGCAAAGGATAGAATGTGCCTGTTCCACATGTGTTCTCACATTCTCGTAGCCCACCGTGTATTGAGCAATCCACAACAACAATATAATTCGCGCGCTTGTTCGGAGAACAGGCGGACGCCTATAGTGACAAGAGCAATTCTGACGGCCGGCACGACCGGCGTTATAGGTCGCACCGAAACCCCCACAGAAAAAAAAACAGAAAATAGCAGCCTACACCTGATATTTTCTACACTACCACCAATGGCGCGCCTCCTTTCTTTACCGCCCGCCGTCCTCGGCGTTCGAGTCGTCGTCCATCTATCTGCTGGTCACCGCATTTATGCTCTGCAAACTTTTCATTTTTCCGCTGCTGCAGCTGCTGCTGCTGCTGCTGCTGTCATTTTGGCCTTCGCTGGCCCTCGCCAACCATCGGCTATAAATATGGCATGGTCGATCCGAAAGTTGGCGGTTGTGGTGTGCGCTGCTGGTGATTCCTTCTCCTCCTATTAATAGACGCGATCGGTCGATCATCCTTCTTCTTGCATCGCGACCAGTGGTCAGTCGTCTTCGAAAAAAAATGCCCCCGTTTCTCCTCCCCGCTGCTCCTGGCGGCACCAGCTCCTCTATATCTGACGTTGTTCCATCAACGCTACATATCAACTCTGTATCGGAATACAATGAACGTTTTAATTGAATATTACTGTTTAAATGTTTCGTATAATTTGGGACACTCTGTAGCGGAATATTAGGACCGCTTTGATACAGTACTACTATACAATCCCTCCTTAAAATTTGGGACAGAGCACTCTGCATCGGAATATAAGGACCATTTTTATCTAATATTACTATTCAAACGTTCATTCCAATTTGGGACATAGTGGTATGGTTCGTCCCTCCCTGTCCCGAAATGCAAAGACATTTTTGCACTCGAATAAAACATACAAAAAAGTAATTATATTCCGTCAACCCTTGTGCGGCGGCGGTGGCGGCGGTTGACTGTCCGTCCGCTTTTGTTGCCAGCCTTGTTGCCTGTCGAGTCGGCGACGTTGTTGCCACTGCCACTACCAACTACATTCTCGGTGTCGGTGCTGCTGTCGCTACTTCTGCTGCTATTGCTACGGCTGCTGCTGCTGCTGCTGCTGCTGCTGCTGCTGTTCCTCCTACTGCCCTTCCTGCTGCTCCTGCTGCTTCTACTGCTTCTACTACTGCTTTTACTACTGCTTGTACTGCTACTACTGCTGCTGCTATTATCGCACGTCTCAACGCTGTCGTTGAGCCTGCCACCAACCCTTTTGAGAGGGACACCACCATCATCAAAACGCCCTTTCACTGGCGTTTGTCTGGCACAATTGTACAAGCGCTCCCCCCCACCCCTGTCTGCTGCTGGTGCGGCTCTACGGTTATCGTTAGCACTATTGTCCGCGTCCTGCCTTGAAGCACCGAAAACAGAAACAGTGGCATCAGCAAACGGCGACACTTCCACGGCGACCGATACCCCGACTGGTTTGATGGGCGACGCGGGTCGTCGCTCTGCATCTTCAGGCGGGAGCGCCTCGACTGATGCCGCCGCCGCAGTATCCTCTTCGGCCACGGGGGAGTAACGCTGGTCGCCTGCTACCAGCGACAACGCTCCTTGCTGATAGCGAGGGTCATCCCACTGTGAATGCCCCGACGCCTCGTGCAGATAGTAAGGAAAGCCCTGGGAGTGGAACACCCGCCAGGAGCCCTCCAACGCCGACGCCCCGCCCCCTTCTAGCGACCCTGAAGCTGAGGACGTGATCACAAAGGAATCTCCTCTTCTAGCGCCATCGCCATCACCTTCCTCGCCGGCTTCTCCTTCTTGCTGCGCCTCTTCGCTCGCTGCAACGCACTCCATCACCATCGGCATGTTGTTGCTGGTGTCGTCGTGACCTTCCGACAACGCCTCGGCAGCAGAAGCAGTAGGAGCAGAATCGCGTGGTCCCGGCGCCTTAATATCCCCGATTCTACCGTCGTCACATCCGTGCCCGTTACAGTCATTGGCACCTGTTGATGTCGAAGGGCTTCTCTCCTGGTCCTGGGAAGTCATCCAAGACCCTACAGCTTCGCCGTGCGTCTCTCCGCCGCTGTCGCCGCCACCGCCTACATAGCCCATCTTCGTACCGCCGCCACCCGCCCGAAGAACCTTCTCATTTCCCACCGCCTGCAATGACTCCGAAACCCCTCTTTTTATTTCAGCTCCAAGAGCATGGCCACCAACATCAGCGCTGCTCGAGTGGTTGCTGAAGTATATCATCCTCGCCAGAGCCCGAGCACCCCCAGGAACGGCGGCAGTCGACGGAGGAGGACTGCCTGTGGGGAGTTTGCCGATATTTCTGCTCAGTGCTGTCGATATCGCCGTGGAGGGGGGCGGCAAGCCGGTTTTACAGCTGTCCCCCTCGCGGCTCCCAACGAAGTCAGCCGATGTTGACGATAACTCTGTCCGGTCTCTGTGGGTTGGAGGGGTAGGGGCCAACGTTAACGGCGCGCTTAAAAACTCCGCCCCGCCCGCGTTTGGCGTCATCATTGTCTCTACCGGAAATGGCCGAGTCAAAGGTGAAATAATTTCTGGCTGGGAAGAGCCGTACCCTTGGTGTGCCAGCGTTTGGTGCTGCTGGGACTGGTGTGATAACCCTCGGGAGGTGCTGTCGCTCGCGCTTGTGGTACTGGCCGTCGGGAACACCGTTCCCGCCGTCGACGACGAGCCTTGCTGTGACCCGAGCGGCTGCCTCCCCCCGACCACGTAGACGTGTAGGCCGTCGAAGAGACTAGCAATGGGCGAAATGAAGGGGTGAGAGAGAGAGAGAGAGAGAGAGAGATAGAAGCATCGAACGGTGGCATCCATCAGTCGCTTGCAACGGCACGGTTTCAGCAATAAACGTGAGATATCCAAAAAGTATCGGTGTTGTACTAAAAGGTAGGTTGACTGGCTATAACACTGGGGAACTACGGCACGGGGAAGGCATGGTAGGCGTGTCGCGTATCTACAGGTTTCTTTGGCAAGGCAGAGGGCCACAGGTGGCCGGGACCCTCCCCCCTGCAGAACGTGGTTTTTCACCCTTGTGGAAATCCCGAACACTTGAAAGCGAACCCCGTAAGGTGTCGATAATCTCTCAATTTGGTACGCCTAGTGGTGTGCCATATTGTTTAATGTCACCCCAAAGCTTTTTTATGCCCACGTTGTGCAAGGGGGGGGGGTCCCGGCCACCTGTGTCGGTGGTGCTGATGCTGGGCGGCTGGTGATTTCGGGAGCCAAGGATCGAGCATATACCGTGCACGAGTCGACCGGAAAATAGTGAAGTCCTCCTCGCAAACGACTTAGCACGGTTCATCACTATAGCTTCAAAGCAAGTAGTGTGAATAGCAAGTTTTAAGGCCACTGCGGACCCGTCAGGAATCTGTTGTCGAGTAGGCGCGCGTAGGCGTTTCGCCGAAAGGTACAACCGACTCGGACATATAGTAAGGGTTTTCCATTTTTTCTTTTTTTTTGGTTTCTCTCTAAATTTCAGAAAACTGCTGCAAATATAGTAGAGACAAGAATACGAAAAGTTCTAGTCCTTTTTTTTTTTTTTTCTTTTTTGGGTCCCAATAACTTACTACCTACCTCTCACCGGATTTGTGTACCACACTTGATTCGGGTACGTCAGCTTATTATTGATAGTTCAAAAGAGCCGCCAATAAACCAGCGAACGTTTGTGGAAATACGTTATTGCATCTGTGACGTATGATATATACCCGTTGTACCATATATTAACAGGCTCCGGCGGGCCAAGCGATTCGAATCTCCGATTTCGCGACATTATTGCGCTGCTGGCTCGCAACTTCGAGTTCGCGAAAACACCTCGTGGGTCGTTTCTGTCTGCCTGAGATTGCTGCCGGGCGCGCCCGACGCCCTCATGTACCTCATAAGGAGCATTCGTCAAGTTGGCGGACTGTGGTTGAGTGTGAGGGACTGTTCGTACGTAGCTCTCTGCAGGTCATATGCAATCGTTCAATTGGGGGTTGTTTTCTGTGTTCTTTTGCAAGGGTGTGTTCTGTACGTAGAGTGTGCCGGTGTCCGAGGTATTTTTGGTGGGCTCACCGAACTTACCGAAGTGTCGGGTACCGGTATTGAAAATTTACCGAACTTAACGAAGTGTCGGGTACCGGTATCGAGGCCGTACCAAACAAGTACCGGCACCCTCGGTATTGTGATCGAGGATGTACCGGATCCCGGGGTATATTAAGTTGGGTGTACAGAACTTACCAAAGTGTTGGGTACCGGTATCGAGGCCGTACCAAATTTACCGAAGGGATGGGTACCGGTATTTAACGAGCAAATAAATACCCCCGGTATACTTTGGTACGTACCCTACCGAACACGCGCTTGTTATTTTGTGCCTTCCGAATTTCGACCAGTTGCGACTACTTTCGCACCCTAAATTCGATTAGCAGGTTGGAGAATAAACGGGTTTGGATGTAAATATAACCCTTGGAAGTAAAACAAAATGCACCGGACGACATGACTTCTCATGAAAGCAGTTAATCTTGTTATGCCAAACACAAGTACTCTGTTGGAGTATCACAGGCCGTTTGTCCACCACGATCACCATGGTACGGTACGCAAAGAAGTTTTGATTTACTCAGTGCCGCGCGGAACCTAGTTAGTCTCCCACTAGCTCGTGCCTTTTATTGCTTGCTGAAGAACCACCGACGCCGGAGTTAGGAGCGCTGGGCATGACGAGGGATTCTCCGGACGCTCCGAACCGTCTGTGGCCTAGGCGAGCGGCGGCCGAATAGCACCGATCCTCAAGGTTCTGGCTTCGGCGTTCTGGAGTGTCAAGGCTGTCATTGAAAAAATTGCAACGTGCGGAGAGAGAGCGAGGAAAGGGCGGCCTTAACCCTTCGAATAACATGAAAAAACAATCTCATACTAATTTCGAGTGTTTCTTCCCCAAAAACGTGGGTGCGGCGAAACCAAAGGGGTATCATGCTTGTACGTAGCGCGTTTTGACGATGTCACGACGCCACGTGAACCGCGACGACTTTCGTATACGAAGTATCTAAGGTATCTGCAACTTCAAGAGACTCGAGAGGCGGACTTACAGCTTTTTTCTTTCATTGTAGAGAGGGAGATGTGTGTGCCTTCTGCCGCAACAAATAAACGAGGAGGGGGGGGGGGGGGGGGTGTACTCATTAGCATGCATGGCCGTAGTCGTATGACCATAGACCCTCGCATTCCTACAATGTCGGGACGGAGCGCGTCGGGTTTTCACCGACCAGGCAGACATTGCTTGCACCAAGCGCGAAGCGCCGTGAGGTGTCCGGCGAGTCGCATGAAGGGTGAGCTGCATCCTACTAAGAACCGCTTTAGAGGCGGATCTTCTTGCATATGGATGGCAGCATCAATGAATTGATTTAATTTCTGGTGTGGCCACTTCCAGAGACAGCAAAGGGTTTACAGGGGGGGGGGGGGGGGGAGTCGCTTCGGCCCACAACAGACGTAGGGAGCGCCACCTACTGGGAGCAATGACTGCTTGGTACCGACACCGTCGAGGTACTACGGTATATATATCTCGGTGACTACCAGTAAAATTGTCGATGACAACAGAGGAAATTACTTGGCACAAATCATGGAACTATGGGTGTCATAAAAAAATGTCTTGAATTTGTATTGTGGAGTGGTTGCTCACGATCACTCGTCATTTTCGTTCCCAAAACCTCCTGAGCAGGGGTGGGCACGAAAACATTTCTTCAGAGGTAGTACGAGTATGCCTAGGTCCCCGCGGTCAACACCGACCCCAAGGCCTCCGGCTGACGCGACGGCTCCGGTCCCGGAGTCGCCCGCGTCGTCCTCGAGCCTCCCCAACCCCAATCCGGCATCGGCTACGTTTGTGGACTCCGCGACTCCTCTCGAGGATCGTACGTATCGGGAAGTGGAGGCGGCTCGCCTGATGGTACAACATATTTTGGACCTGCCACAGTTCCATGGCATGCGTTTGCAGTCCGAGCACTGCGTCCTGCTGCACGGGGCCTCCGAGATGGGGGACTCGGGCGGCTCTGCGTGTAGGCTGGAGGCGGGGGGCGGAACGACAGGAACGGGGGAGCTCGGCCCTTCTCCGCAGCCCGAATGACCGTTTCCCCTGCAAACCTATTTGCGGGAGGCAGGCCTGCCGAACCATATCACGATGCACTCATTTTGAGTGGGAGGCTCCCTCACCAGATCCCGGACCGGGACGGCGGTGGACAAGATCATGAAGATAGATGGCTGGAAGACAGAGTTAATAGCAAAGTACTACATCGGCGCTACTTCTAGTGACCGGGTCCGGGGTGGCAAGAGAAAACGCGGCCAGAGCTACGAGGACGCTAGCCGGCTTCCTCTGTCGCCCGAGTTCGAGAAAGATTTCGCAGCCTGTGTTGAGTTGAGGCAAGAGTAAGGAAGTTTGGGTGCGACAACTACGTATCCGACCAGTGGTCCATTAAGATCACAAAACAATATACGATCCAACGACTCAACGAAGTATGGGCAAGACCACGGGTTGGCGCAGGAAGTCTCATCCAAAAATCCAACACTTACATCAAATGATCCACAAGAATATTACAGTAAAATTGGCGATGACAACAAAGGAAATTATTTGACACTAATAAAGGAACTATGGATGTCATAAAAAAATGTCTTGAATTTGTATTGTGGAGTGGTCGCTCACGATCACTCGTCATTTTCGTTCCCAAAACCTCGTGAGCAGAGGTGGGCAGGAAAATATTTCTTGCGACCATCCCACCCACCCTGCAGCAGAATAAGTATTAATAGACTTGGATTCCCAGATCATTTGCAGGTATTAACCCCGCGCAGAGTATGAAATACGCTCGTCCACTCAGCGCGGGGCGAACTGCCGGACGAGGACCCCTGCCGGCGCAGGAGGCCTCATCCAAAATCCAATACTTACATCAAATGATTCAGGACATCGAGACATAATACTGCAGTATATATACGTTGCAATTGTGCTCACCAATTTGGCGAAGAGCCACTCGCGTGCGGTCGCGGCAGCGCGTCAGTATTCGCGCTACCCCCACCGTTATTCCCCTTTCGATCACTTCGATTGAGAGCATCGCCCCCCGACGGCGTCCCTGCAGCCGGAGCGTACTGTCGGATCAGACGTGTCACCGCGAGGTGACCACCGATGGATGCCAGAGCAAACGGGGTTTTTCCATCCGCGTTTGGGGTGCTGAAGCCGTACGGTCGAATCAAAACAGCAAATAGTAGAGGGGAAACAAGCAACGTCGGCAGCAGGGAAGCGTTGTGCGCTGTGTCAATGCGCGCTTGCGGGAGAGATGGGATACTGCTTGAGAAGAAGAGGCGTACATACATGTATATGAGCACGACAGTCAGTGGGGGTCAAGATGTTATGAATTCCACTGTTTTTTCGAACCCTTACAAAAATCTCCTAAGAAACGCATAGGGACAGATACGACAGAGCTTTGATAAGGGCCACGTACGAGTGTCGCTTTTTAAAATCGAAACGTTTCTGACTGGCTGGGATCCTTAACTCAGGAGCAATGCCCCTACTGAATGCCACTGCTTGTAGGAGCGGTGGCTTATTCTCTGAGCTCGTCGCACGAGAAGCTCATGACCTAACCCGAAAATTGTCGAACAAGTTTTGTTCGCGCCACCCGACCAACATTTGTATGCGCTAGTCCTCGAAGAAAAAATACTCGCAAAAATCTAAGGAAAATGTTTTGCACATTTGAAGATCTCAACCGGTAAATAACATAATTGGTCGCAAAAAAAAATCAACCTCTACCGTGGAATGAATCTGAGGAGCAACCCAATAGCGTTGGAACTCCCCATTCATGCTGTTTTTTTACGATACACGATCTTGATTGTATACGTAAATCAGGGGACTTGTTGATACGGATTAAGATTGAACGTTTTGGTCGCAGCAGGCAGCTTTTCGGATGGTGGTATAATAGATGGCTCCTCGAGTGAGTGAGGTATGTCCTCAGAAAATTAAGGTGCTACTTCGTATATATATACCTCTACCCGTTGCACGCGTCGATCGTAGAAACCCTTGAATTTAGGCCGCCATCTAAGAACACCCCTCGACAACGACTCGCGCCCATGACTCACACAACAGCAGCTCAGGGTACACACAAACGAACAGCTCAGGAAGTAACACGAGAAATAAGAAAATCATAGACAATTCTACCGGCAGGTAGATGCTCACTCTGGCTCGGCCGCCGTTCCCAGCAGAAGTTCTACACAGGTGATGTGTCCGGAGGCGGCGGCCGAATGCAAAGGCCTGTCCCCCCTGCGGTTCGTCTCTTCCAAAACTGCGTCACCGCCGGCGTCGAGAAGAGAGGCGAGCGCGCCGGCGTGTCCTGCCCCCGCCGCTCCGTGCATCGGGGTGCTTCCCTCTCGGTCGACCAGAGCCAGGTCGGCCCCGTGATGGAGCAGCGCCTCGACGATACCACCGTACCCGCGACGGCACGCGATATGGAGAGGCGTTTCCTCGTTGGGATCTTTGTGGTTCGACACCACCACGTCCGACCGACTGGGGGAAGCCGTCTCGAGGAGGAGCCGCGCGCACGCCTCCTGCCCCGAGGCAACCGCCGCCTGCAGCGCCGTCTGCCCAAACTCCGGGTGCGGGTCGTTCCGCGAGCCGCGGCGGAGACACTCCCCCACCACACCGATGTTTCCGAGGCGGCACGCCAGAAGCAGTGGAGTGTCTCCCGTCCCCACCTGAGCGAGATCGACAGGGCAGCCTTGGTCGAAGAGGGCGGACACGGTTCCAGCATCTCCACGCGAAACCGCCGGAAACAATCTACGCCGCCAGGAACGAATGGTATCGACCGACCACGTCTCGCCTTCCGCGGTCACGTTTTTTTTTTTCCGGCTTGAAGTTTGACACGCGACTATCAACAAATGGATTTCCACCGGTAGATACTTCGTTAGCCGGTTTTCCCTCACCCGCTTGCGTCTTCTTTCGTAGCGGACTTCGTGCACTTTTAGTACTCTCCCGTTCGAGCTCCCCCCATGGTGGTCGCGGGGGAGACCTGGACGTGGCGTCGTCCTGATACGTGTATCCAGGCGGCCGCGGGGCAATGAACTCATTCTGAGAGCGAGGAGACGAAACGCCGTCGAAAGCAGCACCGCCGGCGGTGAGCCCTCCGCGCTTAACCTTCAGAGCTACGTCCGCGAGCGCGCGCACCCACGTCCGAGCCTCGAGCATGCTCTCGGCCGCGAGATCGAGAGTCCTCTGATGCCCCGTCAGGCTGAAACATAGCTCCGGGGTCGGCAAGGTGTGGATTCCGCGGTGCGCCGCCTGTTGCCAGAAGGCCGGCGTCTTGTGCCCCCTCGCTATGTCCACGATTTCGCCGATTTCCATTTCCCTCGGCGGGTACCTGTTGAGGTTCCTTTCCGGGTCGACCCAGACGATAGTGAGAGGCCAGACGGCTCGGACGCTCATCATAGACGCCGAAGAGGAGGCGTTGCGGCCGTCTTCTTCGTCGTCCTCGCTGCGTTCGTCGACAAACGAGCGCCCCCGACGTAACCCCACGTCCCCGGCGCTGCTACTACCGCCTGCTGCCGTCAGCGGCACGACCAGGCGACCGCTTTCCGTGACGAGCAGCCCCTCCACCGACTTTATCTGAAACCAGCGGCGCTTCGGCGTGCCCGCGTTGTGGTACGGGATTTTCCACAGGAAGCCTCCCTCGACGAGCATCCGAGGTAACCAGAGATCAACACCGCTTCCACCATCCTCCGATTCCATGCTGCCCCGAGCCGGCCCTTGCGCCGACGGCCGCGGCGATAAGTGGCTGTTCGACACAAAATCTGACCAGCTCGACCGCATGTTATGCGACGAAGGACCGTGCCCTCTCGCGGCGGGGGAAAGCAGTGAAGGCGAATCGCCAGCTACGCGTAGACCGGAGGCGCAACTGTAGCCGGGCGGTAGTCGATGGCGCTGTTGCTGCTGCCGCTGCAGTTGAGCAAATGTTTCCTGCTGCCTCGAGTTCGTGAGGAAGAGCTCTCCTCGCTGCTGGCTGCTCCGACTTCCTGATGGTGACACTCGGGACTCCAGATCATCTTCGAATCCATTCCAGCGGCTTGTCTCTAGGGCATCTCCGTTCAATCTGAAGTTCGTCCCGCAAGTGAACGGAAAGAAAGGCGGCAGGGCGAGTGCAAAGTAGAAGAATGTTGCCAACAGAAGTACGTATTGACAGTGTTACGTAACAGCTTTGAAACAGTGGACAACGACATAGTACATACACAAACAACAAACAACAGGAGTCACATCGTACTTCTGGTTCGTGTTGTACTCTGGGGATCGCTTTTTTTACGTATTACATACTCGTACGACAACCGCAAATTAATAGAGCTGCGAGTCGGCACGACTTAAGACACGAACCACAGGTAGTTATTAGTTGGACTCATAATTGTTCATAGTCACTTGCCGGAAGTGCCGACTATCTGACTTATTGAGTTTCCATACTTGCAGGAGGGATTGTTGAATGCGCGATATACATTTTTTCTACTTTGGGCGGGGCCTCCTCTGCCGGGAAGGGCTGATTTGGCTCGCTTGACTTGCCGACTAAAAGCCAGTCAATTGGCTCACGGCACCTACCGATTAATTGCTAGTCGTAAAATACTGCTGTCGACCTTCGTAGAGCTCTACAAAATTGCACAAAACAAAAATGTAGAAAATGGGAGCCTTGTGGCCCGTCTGTGTTTCCTCCTTCCCTAGGAGAATAGATCATTGGAAGGAACGCCGAAAAAGTACCCTAAATCCTAAACCCTACATCTAAACTCCAATCCCGATCCCTGCCCCACTCATTGGAACTTTGTCCGGAAAAAAAATCGGCAAACATATAGGATTGAAAATATTGTGCGCGGGATGATATTATGATGACTGCGCACTGCTGTCAGCGCTGTTGTTTAATGGAGAGGTCGTCCGTGATACATCCTGCTGACGCCCCAGCCTGTGATTGTGATACGAACGAACATTGTTGAAAAAAAGACCGACTTCACGCATGACTACTTCCCTCATTTTTCTTACTGTTACCCCCCCCATGTTTTTTTTTTATTGTGTGGTACAAGTTCCATTACTTCAATCACGCTTTGCCGAGTTAGTGCCTACCGCGTTAATCCCCCTTATTGATCAATACTGCCATGATAGTTGACAGCGGTGCGATGTCTCTGAATATGTTCCGTCCAACCCCGCCCAGGAGTAGGGGATGCCTTGGGCAGGAGTAGATTCCCCTTACATAGCTAAGCGAGTTCTCGCGGCAAAGCAGAACGCGCATCCCCGCAGATACAACTCTAATACGACCACGTGCCCATCCGAATTCAATCATCAATATCCTACCTACCCCGACCGTACCCTGTTGGAATACTGCACTCACAGCAGTACGTAGTGGTCTGTTCTATTAATGCTATTACGGGGGTCCATAGTTAACAGGACCTATGGTGTACATAAAAACCTATATATTTGCCTATATTTACTAACAAAATTTGGTCCCGTTAACTATGGACCCCCGTAATATTAACATTACTAGGAGGACGTACGTATTAATACGAATACAACAATAGAAAAGGATAGTGTTGTTCACGTAAGCATAACGATCGTTTTGGTATTCATATTAATATCTACTGTAAGCGATCCTTATATTTTTGGACAGATTGGTGCGTTTTCCCCGGGGGTGCTATCTCCTGTTGCGCCCGTCACTCGAGCTCTCCGCAGTACCATAACATACAAGTATTAATATTAATAGTAGCAAGTTTTTCCAGGGCTTTTCGCGGGTCATGACCCGACCCGCGGGTCGGGTCACGGGGTGTTCAAAATGTCACGGGTCGGGTCGGGTCGGGTCAGGAAGTGTTCAAAATCTCACGGGTCTGGTCGGGTCGGGTCAAGAGTATTTCAAATCTCACGGGTCGGGTCGGGTCGGGTCGGGTCAAGAGGTGATGAAAAGCTTACGGGTCGGGTCAGGTCATGACCCGCGAGAAACGGGTCACTCGCGGGTTGGGCCAGCGTGACCCGCGAGTTCTTTTCTGCTGACCCGAGGGTTGGACCCGCGCATACGGCCCGCGGATCCGACACTCAAAACACTTCCCACTCTCCTACCCAAAGGCTTTTCTCGTACAAATACTCAACGATGCTCCTTTGGTATCTTGTTCAAACATTAAAACACTGCCAAATCCATTTATACCCACTACAGCCAGGCCACATACCGCTTGTGGGCACAAAAATGACGATTAAATTGTTTTTCAAGTGTCGACCCACGGACCGGATCCGCAGGTCGGACCTGCGGGTCAAGATAAATAGTCTCGCGGGTCAAGGTGACCCGACCCGCATGAAACCCGTGTCCAACGGGTCAATCCGAAGGTGGCGGGTCGGGTCGGGTCGGGTCAGGAAGTTTTGAAACCTCGCGGGCGGGTCGGGTCGGGTCGGGTCAGGAGGTTTTGAAATCTCGCGGGTCGGGCCGGGTCGGGTCAGGGTATTTTCAAATCTCACGGGTCGGGTCGGGTCGGGTCAACAACTTTTAAAATCTCGCGGGTCGGGTCGGGTCGGGTCAAGAGGCTTTCAAAATCTCGCGGGTCGAGTCGGGTCAGCTGACCCGACCCGACCCGACCCGACCCGTGAGATTTGACCTGACCCGCGAAAAGCCCTGATTTTTTCAAATGCCTTGATATGCGACATACCCGCAAGTCGCGGCCGACATATCTAAACGCCTTTGAAAACACTCTCACGCTTCAGTTCACCTTCTCGAACGCTCTTGCTGTTGCTGTTGCCGCTGCTTGAGAACGTGGTTCTCCTTCCGAAGCCTGGCCATCTCCGCCTCGAACCGCCGATCCTCGGTAGAGGTCGTGCGAACAGACTCCGATTCTGTCCCCGCCAACGAACCACATCGACTTCTACTGCGAGGGCGCCTACTGCCCCCTGATCCCCAAGACTGGAGCTGCTGCTGCTGCTGCTGCGGCGGCGGCGGCGCACGGTACCTTGCGCACCCCGAGCTACTCTTGCGTCGCTGTCTTCGCCTTCCGTCCCCCGCCACCTCTCCCGCGCCCCCCAACGCGGTTGGCTGCGCGAGAAAACCCTCCGACGGCGCAATTCGCGTGTTCTTTCTCGTCGTCGAGGGTAACAGTGCGAGAGGTCGGCGAGAAGGCCGGCGAATGCCCCGCCCAAAGTGCTGCGGCTTCCTCTGCCGCCGCGGGGACGTGGGAGACCAACATTCCGAAGGTTCGCTTACGCTAGACACCTCCTCCCTCTCCTCCCTCCTCGTCCTCTTCCTCCTCCTCCCCCCCCTCTTCGAGTTGACCGTCGGTAGAGCCTTCCGTTCTGCTGCCGCTGCTGCTGCTACAGCTGCTACTTCTTGCACACCACGTAGTGGTAGCAGCTGTTTGACCACCGTCGACCTGCTTTCTCCTCCTCCTTCTCGCCGCTGGCGGGCAGATAAACTGCTGCTGTGGTGGGCCTACGCATGTTGGGTCCTCATGGTGGTGGTGACCACCGCGGCGTCCGGTAGGGGCTCCTTCCGGCTCGCACTCATCCGTCAAGTCGAAGGAATCGGGCAGCGTGTCGACATCCTCTTTATTGACGGTGCTATTGTCGGACCTCGAGCAGCAGGCGTTGTCTCCATCCTCCCCGCTCCTACCGCTCCTCCTCCTCCTCCTCCCCCGGAGCTCAGAGCAATGTCTCTCGAGGCTTTGGACTCCTACAACATCGCTCCTTGCCCAGGCCGCCACCCCCTCCCCTTCCTCCTCCTCCCCCCCCTCCCCCTCCGAAAGGTTCGCTCCTCCCACTGCTTCTCTATCGGTGGCGCTCGACTGACAGGAGGTCGAAGATGGTCCCGTACGGCCACTCTCGACGCTTTGGTGCTCGACGCTTCGACGGCGATCATTCGTCACCCCCGTGTGCCCCTCGTGGGCGAAGGCACGGGAGGCTACCACCACAGGAGGCTCCGCCCCGGGCCCGACGGTACCGGGAATAGCTCCACTCGCATGATGCTGATGGCCGATGATAATGCGATCCTTCTCTCGTACACCTGCTTCGAGGCAAAAACCCGCAGCAGCAACCGAACCACCGTCTTTGTCGTGCGCTGTTCCCTTTTCTCGCGGAGGAAGTTCGCGAGGCTCAAGTGATGTCGCGCAGCCCTCAGGGCGCGGCTGCTCGGAAATGGCCCCGTGCGCGACGTCGTGGTAGATTTTGTGTCCGTCGCGTCGTCGCCTTGGACGAGAAAGGTGCCGATTGGGTATCATGCTGCTCTCTTTAGAGGTCATCCTGTATTTTTACCGCTCAGTCCATCTGCGGGGGCGGTGTAGTGGTCGTGGTGTTTTTTTTTTTTTTTTTAATTTTAGTTCATCATGGCCTCCCAACCAACCGCGTCTAAATTTTAAAACTTTCGCAGAGTTTGTGGTTCATTCGCCAGACAAGC
This sequence comes from Macrocystis pyrifera, assembly GCA_031763025.1. Lineage (NCBI taxonomy): Eukaryota > Phaeophyceae > Laminariales > Laminariaceae > Macrocystis > Macrocystis pyrifera. The sequence goes on from JASSKH010000028.1 coordinate 8,158,459, forward strand.
CAGCCGCCCTCCTGCAAGCACGTATGTACGTACATGCATGCGTAGGCGATGCTCGTAGCAGATTCCGGGCCGTGTGGTCGCGTGTGGTACGCCCGTGCATCGTGCGTGCGGTACGTGTTCCTGCTCGTCGGACGCGGTCGATCTGGTCGGCCTGTCAGCTTGTCGGTTTTGGCGTTTCGTTGAAAGTTGTGTCGGTTCGGGCGACGATATTGCGCCGCATCGTATAGTACGACCGGTTGACGGTTTACAGGCGCTCGATTGCGATTGAATGCGCATAGCCGGAGCGCCTCTCTTCCGCACGAGCGGTGGAAGATGGGAATCGCTCTTTGAGGCATCAAGGCATAGGCCTGCAGCGCATAGTAACCGGTCCTCATCTGCTGCGAATGACTACCATCGATTTTACCATGTAAATCAGAGACTGACCACAAATAAAAATCAAATCATACCAATTCTGTCCGGAAATGTAAGGATCGCTAGGTCATAAACAGATTTATTAAAACGTCCTTGATACTTTCGTACAACATAGTACGAAAAATGATGCCTGGAGCTACTGTTCTTTACGATCATAATACTCGTATAACGTGCATGCTGCTTATTATTACTCCTGTTTTCTACTGCTGCTGCTTGTTGTAGGCTTTTCTTGACCCTGTCTGGTTCGTAGTCTGCACCGGCACAGTTCACGCCGCAGACCGCTTGGAGTCCTCTGCGCGTCTCGTGTGCAGAGCCTACTTGATGCAGATTATACGGATCCCACCCGCCAACATAGGCTACAGCAGTATTATTACTGTACCTGGTACTACCGTAGATCACGCAAGTCAGCAAAAATGTATCTGCCCTGAAAGAGCCACACGTATGTACTCGTGGAAGGTCACGAAGTGGGGCTACTACAGGTGATCTGTCCGATGTACCACTATGGGCGGAAAAATAAAACCCGTTTAAACACTAATATGCAGACCAAGCGGCCCTTATATATAGGTCCACATAGATGGTGCATGAAACACGTGTGTGCGGTGTATAGTTAACTTCAAGGTCGGGACACTTTGTATCCTTAGACAGGTTTGCCTTTTTAAGCCGGTACTCGCTGGTACTCACGTATGTTGTTTGCTTAAGAGATAGAAGAAGAGCAGCTAGCTTTGTTCCTTTCGTGCACGCAGTACCATAACAGTATGCGGCGTGTGCTGTGTATGCGGTTATGGGTGTATGCGCCAGCGGGGGGGGGGGAGATACTCATGTCCTGCAATGCCATAATTATAATTCTAAGGCCATAGATTCTCGCATCCCTACGGTGCCGGGACGAAGCATACCGGGTTTTCACGGACCAGGGAGACATTGCTTGCACCAAGGCAGTTGGCGAGTCGCAAGAAGTTGTGAGCTGCATCCTACTACTGTACTGTGCGTAGAATGAACCGCTCGTGAGGCGGGTTTCGGCAACTTGGTGTGCGTATTTCCTTGCATACGGATGGCAGCGTTGAACGGAGACAGGTCGGCACTTTCCGGCGCCGAAAGTCAACCACGAACGACAAGCACCCACCTGGAAAGTCTGGAGAGCAAGAGGCGGCGCTTGACTCGTGAGCAAAATGACTCGATCCGACATTCCAGGGCGTACCCGAGGTAGAGAGGTGGAAGTGGAGGTCGACGAGAGAGAATATTATATGTCGTTGCGTTCACCGTGGTTTATTTACGTGTTGTTTTTGTCACGTTGTCATTGCTTAGAGAGAATACGCATTGTTCGTAGTCTGCGAATGCGAGTCGTAAATAAATACGGAGATCACTTCAGACAGCAGCTAGCAGCAGTAGCAGTGTTGTACCTGTGCAACAGCAGCGCTCGACGTTATCAGTCTAAAGAGCACAGCAGTACCAACCAGCGGTCAGTCGACGTGGAGTGAAACAAGCCGCGCTTTATTACGGCATTTATTTTTTCGTTTTACTATTAAGTCTTATTCGCTATATGCGCCATCACCGTACGTTCCAGCTCCAAGTCGCAGGGGAGGAGCTTTTTCACTCACACACAGCGATCTCCTGAACAGACAGGCCGCACTTTCAGACATCTACCCATTTTGACACCCCCTGGAACAGCGGCCGTGGCCTGTAACGCGCACACGGTTTTCGGCATTCTAACAGCCCGTCCGTCGATCTTAACCCTGTATCGGTACGTACGTATGTACGTACGTACGTACTGCAAACAAATATTCTCCGAACAAAGTTACCTACGTACGTGTAAAGGGTCATTCTTATAGGAGAGCTTTTTTCCCATAATTTCCATATTTTGTTTTATTAATATCAATTTTTTAATCTTGCAAATTTTCCTGATTTTTTTTTCCAAATGAAATATGTGAGATTTAACTTTTCTGACTTTTTTGCTTCTGGAGAATTTCACAAATATTGACAGAACGCCTCCACATCTTGATACATATCTCCACTTATTTCTTCCAAACTTGGAAATTATGGGGAAAAAAAGCCCTCCGATAAGAACGAGCGTACTACAGTAGTTTGTCCCCGAAAAACGGGGTTGAAGCAGAAAAAGGGTTACAACAGCGGTACGAGAAGTGATCGAGTCGTTTTTCTTACTCGCGTGAGCTTTCGCACTCCTAAAAAGGAACCGAGACACATACCAGGAACGTATATAGCGTCTTGCAGGATTCGAACTAAGATACACAACACCCGTATACTGCCCCCACCCATGCTCTGACATACCGTATCTGGCAAACCGGAAAAAGGAAATTTCTCGGAACTTATTCTTCCCAAGTATAGAAACAAGCGCCGTGCCCCCTTTTGCACCTAGGATAAACGCACTCAAGTCGCTTGCTCGGTGTAAGCCACCTTCTGTGGGCCGCCAGGCATGGCTGACGAAAAACACGACATATATATGCGTCACTCTGGCCGGAATATTAAGCTACGTTTTACGTTCACATAAAAGAGTGCCAACGGAATTACAGTATGCACCATGGTACGGCCAGATTGGTACGTAGCCGTCGAAATTTCAGGATGGGCACTTAGACAAAAGCAGTTGCCCCGCGTCACAAAAGGCACAAAGACCGAAAACAGCGCCAGAAACAGCGCTACTACTACGTACAAAAAATTAAAAAAAAAAAACACGACGTCACTGCACAACACGCCCACAAAGAAAAATCTAGTGCGAAATGCATGTGAGGCAGATGCAACTTCCCCACCTTGTTTTATACTATGCTGCTGACGTCCACGATGTAAAACACGGAGTTGGGTGTTGTTCTGCACTTCATGGGACAAGTCTGGATGTTCGCCACGAAAAACAGTTTCAACGAAACACGCCTCGCATGAAATAATGACAAAAAAACCCAACCTGTTCCCCTCGAGAAAAAAAAAAAAAAAAACGGTTTCAAGAAAAAAAAATAAAAAATAAAAAATTAGACATGTGTCCATTTGTCGACCACTGGCCCACATCGGATCCACACTGAATGCTGCCCTCATGATCGTGTCTGCTGGCCTTCAAACGAACGCCCGCATTTTTTGCGTTTAACGCTCACAAATTAGCAAGCCTGGGGTGGTTTGTGGCAGGGCATGTATAAGCTTGCTACACCCAAGTACGTACATAGCATAGCATACTCGGCTGCTGTGGGGAGAGCACAAATTTCTGTCGCGGAAAGGCTCGCCGTTTCAAGCTTACAATACTGACGTGCGTAGAAACAACAACAAAAACAACCTGCCCCCGAACTGAACTGCTCGCCTACAAAATTGAGGCGCGTGGTTCGGATGAGGTTCACGAAACGTCAAGTCTGGCTACCAGCGTTGAGCCAGGAGAAAGCTTGAGACCACGCAACGTCAGTATACACGTACGTTTACGTGGCGTACACAGCAGTAATGATTTAAAACACAAAACAGACACGTACGCACCAAACATATGATTTTTGTGCTACTGAACATCGACCACAGCACAATCCGTTAGTCAGTCAGTCAAATTCACAAGTGGAGTTTTCTTGTGCTATGCCTACTCTCTAACAATACCCTATCGATAGTCATGCCTACTCCGGGCTGTTCCCACCCCACCGGCCGATTCCCTACTCACGGTTTTTCCCGTCCCACCGGCCGCTACTCACGGTTTTCCCATCCCATCGGCCAACTCCTTACTGACAGCTATTCCGATCCCACCAGCCGATGCCCTACTCACGGCTTTGTCTCATCTCACCGGCCGATTCCCTACTCACGATTTTCCCGTCCCACCAGCCTTCCCCTACTCGCGGTTTTCCCATCCCACCAGCCGATTCCCTACTCACGATTTTCCCGTCCCACCAGCCTATCCCCTACTCACGGTTTTCCCATCCCACCAGCCGATTCCCTACTCACGGATATTCCGATCCCACCGGCCGGTTTCCTACTCGTGGTTTTTCCATCCTACCATTCGATCCCCTACTCACGGTTTTTCCCATCCCACCGGCCGAAGCCCTACTCACGGTTTTCCCATCCCACCGGGCGGTCCACGATTGGGCCACGTACGAAGTGGTTAAAATGCCATCTTCTCAACCACGTTGCCCTCGTTCTCTACACTACCCCCCCGAGCCCCCCTGCCCCGTCTCCAGCTCGTCTCCCGTTCACCGCCCGCGCCCCTGCTCCCCCCCGCCGGCTGCTCGCTGGCCATCTTCCTCAAGACCTTGTCCGCCGCTTCAAGCGTCTCGTCCGTCTTGCAGAAGCAGAACCGCACGAGGCCGTTGCCGAGGCCCTTGGCCCGAGAAGCGGCGGAGAAGAACGGGCTGGTGGGAATGGCGACCAGCCCGTGCTCCAGGGCGAGCCAGCGGCAGAACGCCCAGTCGTGGGTCATGACCGGCATGGCGGGCGTGCTGTCCCTCAAGTACTTTTCAGGGATCTGCTCGTGTAAACAGAGCATTCAAAAACATTCAAATTCACGCAGCGCATGCAGTGCATACAACGCATACGACACACACAGGGCATGCAGCGCATACAAAGCACACAGCGCGTGCACGGGGTCCACGAGCAAAAGAAACGCGCAACCAGACGGCAGGGGAGGGAAAGAGGTTACGAAGCGTGGACCAGGAGTAAGCTTGTCTTGAGCCTACAACAAATACAACTAAAAACATGTTTCGCTCAATTCAAGCGGTGGAAAAGTTGGGTGAACTAGCCAAGACATTAGAGTAGTTCGACAAAAACGTGGTTCGGCAAAAAGGGAAGGCGCCAGCGTTTGATCTCGTTTCTTTTCAACGCGTCGACCACTCACCCCCCCACCCCCACCCACCCACCCACCCACCATGCGCAAACGGGATGAAAGAAAGCCGTACAACAATGCCTTCTTTCACGCCGTATCAACACGCTGGACCGAACAAGAGCGGACGCCGTCACGAACAGCCGGTGGCGTTCGGTCTGCGCTTACTTGCCGAAAGCAACAACAAAAAACACGAAAACACAAAAGCGCAACAAAAAAAACAAACCAAGAAACAAATATTTATCCACCACCACGCTCCCCCCCCCCCCCCCCCCCCCCCCTCTCCCTCCCGCCTCTCCGCGCCCAAATATCGGAGGCGTCTCTACTAGGTGTAGGAACGGTGCTTCGTCTCGAGAGGGATGCGTGTTCAATGGTCAAATGACTAGGCCAAACAAAAAGAGTACGCCCCCCCCTGTCACGCAAGGTATACATACATCGAGTAAAACTACGACAGGGTGGGAGGAATATGCCATAGCTGGAAAGAAAGTAAAGAGAGATGGTAGGGAAGAAGATAAGGATATGGAAAGACGCAGTAAGTAAAACGAAGGAACACTTTGAAGGCGGGATGAAGCAGATGTGTGGGTAGGGATAAAAGGGATACTTGGCAAACAAGCAGGAGAGGCAGACACGGGAATAGCTACTCTTAAGAGCACAGAACGGTAAAACGGTCAGTAGTTCGAAGGGGAAAAGGGAAGTATTAGCAGAGCATTACCGTAAGCTAGGAACATCCACAGCCAACGAAACCTTCGACGCAGAATTCGAGAAGGGAATCAACGCGTGGGCAGAGGCGAACGTAGATTCATCAGAAAGGGAAGGCAGTAGTTCGGGAGGGTTACAGAGAGAGTTCACAAGGGAAGAAGTAAAGAAGTGTGTAGCTAAACTTAAGAATAGAAAGGCAGCAGGGGCAGACTAAATGGTGAATGAATTTATGAAGTACGGGGGAGAAGGAATGCTTACCATGATGGTTACGTTGTATAACTGGATATGGAAAAACGAGTACGCACCTAGGAGGTGGAGATAAGGAGTAGTAGTAAACTTATTCAAGAAAGGAGATAAGACTGACCCGGGGAACTATAGAGATAACGCTACTAAGCACAATAGGCAAAACATTTTGTAATATTTTGAACGACAGCATGGGAACGATGATGGAGAAGGGAGACAAAATAAGTGAAGGGCAAGCAGGGTTTAGGCCAAACCGTAGCTGCGTAGACCATGTGTACACCTTAGGCAAGATTATTCAAGGTAGGAAAGACGCGGGACTAACAACGTACTGCTTTTTTCTAGCATGTGCAGAAAGCCTACGACACAGTATGGAGAAATGGATTGTCGAAAAAACTGCGGGAAATAGGAATCAGAGGAAATATGTGGAGAATGATGAAAAAGATGACGGAATGTGCGAGAAAGTGCTGTGATGCTGGACGGGGAAATATCGAAGTATGTTGATATTTTACAAGGAGTTGCACAGGGATGTACGTTGTCACCTAACCTATTCAAGATATATATTAACGACCTGATAGTAGCAGTAAGCAGTCGCGGCAGCAAGGCAGGGAGTCACGGTAGGGGAAGATACGTGTCGGGATTGATGTTTGCGGATGACTCCGTGGGGATACCAGAATCACCCGAAGGATTGCAGAAACAAATAGAGAAGGCGCTAGAATACACCAGGAAATGGAGGGTGACGGCGAACGTCAAGAAATGCGCAGTAGTTGTTTGTAACGAAGATAAACTAAAACCCGGTAAATTTCAGTTGGAAGTGGGGAGAAGATGAATTGCCGATCGTAGACCAGTATAAGTACCAAAGCTAGAATATGCAAGAGACGTATGGGATTGGAACGCGAAACTCGTAAAACAGTTGGAAACAGTACAAATGACAGCAGCTAAAAAAACCCTAAGATGCTCAAGCACGACTAGTAATAAAGTATTAAGAGCAGAACTGGGAATGCACCCACTCAAGACAAATAGAGACATGAGAAAGTTGGACTGGCAATATAAAGTAAGGAACATGCCAAAAAGAGGTTGACAGCCATAGTTGATAGAGTTGTATGGGAGAAAGTAACAAAAGGGCGAGCTGGAATAAGGTGGGATGGCGTAGTTGAAAAAGTATGGAAGGATATAGGAGGAAACCAAGAAAAGATGATGTCTGCCGGGAAGTTTGGGAGGTACACGGCTGAAGTAGAAGAAAGGATAGAAAGAAGGGAAAGGCTAGCGCTAAGAAACAAGATGGAATCGGAAAAACACTTAGAGATGTACGGGGGATTGAGGGAAGGAATAGGAACGAAAACGTATTTGCATGGGTCAATGGACTTCGCGAAAACGCTGAAACTGCGCTTTCGTGTAGGGGACCTGGACCTGCCAGAAAGAAGAAAGAGGTATACCAGTAGCCGGGAGGAGGAGGAAGTAGACGCACAGATGTGCCCGTGTGGCAAAGCAATAGAGTAGAAATCACATAGTAGGAGAATGTGAAATATACAAGAAGGAACGGGATGTGTTCGAAGAGGAGATGAGGGAAATAGACGAATGTGATATGGAGGAGTTTGATACATTGAACAGCAGCGAGAAAACGATCGCTATCCTAGGAGATAGATGGTGGCCACAGGCGGCCAGACAGGAAGGGGATAAGCTTGGCAAAAATTTTCTACTGTATGTAATATATGGAAACAACGTAATGAGCGTCCAACTGTTGGAGGTGTCTCTATTAGGAGTAGGAACGGTGCTCCGTCGCGAAAGGGATGCGTGGTCAATGGTCAAATGACCAAGGCAAGCAACAAATGAGTACCCCCCCCCCCACCCTCCCCCCCCCCCCCCCCCCCCCCCCCCCCCCCCCCCCCCCCCCCCCCCCCCCCTGCCCCTGCCCCCCCCGCCCTCCCTCGCCCCCTCCCCTCTTACGTACGTACCTCGATTCCGCTAACGTCTCCGATGAGAAAAAATCCTCCCTCGCCCTTCAGCGACTTGATCCCGGCCGCCGCCAGCGACAGCTCCAGCCGCTGCCTCTTCCCCGCGTACTGCTCCCTGAGCCAGTCGTAGTAGCTGGGGTTACCCTCATAGGGCTGCTCCGCCTCGACGAGCGCCGTGCACATGGCCTCCTGCATAGGCGTGGCCGCGCAGAACTGCATGTACGGCAGCATCGTGTGGATCTCTTGGATCACTCGGGCCGGGCCGAGGGCCCAGCCCACCTGGCCCAACAGAGGAGAAACACGTCAAACGCAGGCGGGGGGGGGGGGGGGGGGGGGGGGGGGGGGGGGGCATCGGGGTGAATGGGTTGAGGGGGGGGGGGTGATGGGCGTGGGTGGGGCAAGATAAGGGTGGGCGTGGACGAGGCAACATAAGGGCGGGCGTGGATGGGGCAAGCATCGGGGTGGAAGGGGTAAGGGTGGGGGTAGACGGGGGAAGGGTGGGGGTAGACGGGGGAAGGGTAGGGGTGGGGGTGGACGGCGTAAGGGCGGGAGTGGATGGGTGGACAAGGAGATGGGAGGGGTGCGGGAATGCGGACGGACAGATTCGGCGAGAGAGAGAAACCGGAGTCCCCCAGAAAATCCTCCGTCATACGGCTACGGCCATGCATGATATCGAGTACACCCCCCCCCCCCCCCGCCCCCCCTCCCCCTCCCAACAGTTTTTCAAAATGACTTGCTGCAGTTGTACTGCAAGCAGCGCGATAAAGAGATGTGGGCGATATCGGTATGTCTCGAAAGAGCGCCCGGTCACCATTCGCTACTATTAATACTACCGCCACTAGCAGCTCCTGCACTGGCCTTCGACAACTCCGACACGCCTGGCAGGCAAGACGGGAGGGCCTACAACCGTAACGCAAGCATCGTGCACACTAGGTACATCGTATCACATTATATCCTTACCGTACGTGTATACGAGCATAGGTAGCAGGGGAAAAAAAAAAAACCACGTCACCCTAAAGAAGAAAAAAAAAGACGTCGCCGGGCAAAAACAAAACAAAACGCACTCGTTCACGAGAATCGCCACCGCAACGAGAGGAAAGCATGATCACTACGTGCAGCGGCGAAAGCGAGCTCCTAACTCACACGGCCGCCCTAAACAAAGCGCATGAACGTAATACCTTTCTTCGCTGGGTGCAGTCGGACATCTGCGCCTTTTCAACCGAAAATCTGCGACTTTTTGTTTTGTTTTGTTTTCTGCGCTCTTCCTTCCACCAGCGCCACACACCAGTTTGACGACAGCAATTACGGGGGGGCATATAGTAAATGGGACCAAACATTGTTAGTTAAAAATAGAGAAATACATAGGTTTTTGTGTGTACCGCAGGTCCTATTTACTATGGTCCCTCGTAATAGATACAAATATGTATCATCCACACCCTCGTACAGATCACCATCTATCTGCCTTGTAAGGCAGATCATCTGTAGCTCCTAACCTCCCGCTGCGAGATGTTGCGCAGGATCTGCTTAGGTACAGATCCTACCCCCAATAAAAAACATGTGCTATTACGGGGCACCATAGTAAATAGGACCTACGGTAAACACAAAAACCTATATATTTACATATTTTTAACTAACAACATTCGGTCCTATTTACTACGGCCCCCCCGTAACAGGGCGATCGTGCAGCTCTTGTACGACTTCCACGCCCCCGCCAACACCATCTGTAGATGATGCAGATCGGGAACCTGTCCGCCCTGAGGCATCTAGATCATTGCGTGGGGATCGGGGACCAGTCCGAGGTGGGTAAACATCCTCTACACATCCCCGGGAGTTCCCAGCGAAATAAATAGCTACCCCTTACCCTTGCAACCCTTGCAATACGGCACTACACAATGAAACCTGAATCTGACTCTCGAGTCCCAAGCGCTTCGTCCCCAAACCGGGAGTGCAGCCCCATAGTAGTTAACACATGCTACCAAGTAGTAAGTACAAAAACGCCTTACCCAACACGAACATCTTGGAAGGGGGGGGGGAGGGGGGGGGGGGTAGGGGTCGTAAATAACATGAAAAAAAAAAACAAAAAAAAAAAACGTACCTGCCACCCAGTAACCGAGAAAGTCTTGCCGGCGCTCGAGATAGTAACCGTCCTGTCCCACATGCCGGGAAGCGTGGCGAAATGGACGTGCCGCAGGGCCGGAAGCGGCTCCACGGGGCCCGTCGCCGCCGGCTCCACTACGTCCGGCACGTCGCGCACATCGCGCACCGTGTAGTCGTCCTTGACCTCGTCCCCAGCGCCGCTGCTCCTCCCTCCCGTCCCCGCCTCTACCCCCGTCGGCGTGTGTGGTGCCTCTACCCCTGCCCCCGTCCCTTCGCTGCCGCAGCCGTTGTTTTCGGACCCCAGCCCCGAATAGACCATGTACTTGTAAACTTCGTCGCTAATGACGAGGATCTGCGAGACAAGAAAAAAAGGAAGCACGTGAGCGAAGGGGTGGGGTGAGGTGAGATGGGGCGAAGTGGGGTGGGGTGGATAGGGGTGGGGTGGGGCGGGGCGGGGTGGGGTGTGCTCATGTCATGCATTGCCGCAGTCGTATGACCATAGACCCTCGGATCCCTACAATGCCGGGACGGAGAGCACGTCGGTCGTTTTTTCACCGACCAGGCAGACAGCCATTGCTTGCACCAAGCGCGAAGCGCCGGGGTGGGGTGGGGTGGGATACGCGGTGGGGTCATGGGGGGGGGGGGGGGGGGGGGGGGGGGGGGGGGCGGAAGGGCGTGCGTAAGGGCTTGCGGAAGGGGTGGGGGGTGGGGTGGGATAGGGTGAGGGGGGGGGGGGGGGGGGGGGGGGGGCGAGGGGGGGGGCGGAAGGGCGTTCGTGCGTGTGTGCGCGGCATTCTCCTTCCTCACCCTCGGGTTCTCTCGCACGACCTCCGCGATGATTTCGAGTTCCTGCCTGGAGAAAACCTTCCCTGTGGGGTTGTGCGGAGTGTTGACGACGATGATTCTCGTCCGCCGAGACACCGCACTGACAGCGCACAAAAAAAAAAAACAAACCAAAAAAAAGGGAGGGGAGGGGGCGGTCGGCGGTGAGCAGGGTGTGTGTGTGATGTGATTCAAACACACAACTTCGGGTCCGAAAATATCAAGGGGGGGGGGGGGGGGGGGGACGACGACGATGCCCACCGGTGTCCGGAATGAGAGCGCGAGCCAGCATCGTTCTTGAGCAAAAAAGCTATTACGGGGGACCGTAGTAAATAGGACCAAATGTTGTTAGAAAAAATAGGTAAATATATAGGGTTTTGTGTCTACCGTAGGTCCTATTTACTATGGTCCCCCGTAATAGGAGACTCCAGCTGAGGACTGTGACGCACCCCGGTCTAGCTCAAGTACACCAGTTTTTGTGCCGCTTCTTAGCTAGCTAGCCCAGCTCGTAAAACTTTCAAGTAGTTTGTCCCCAAAAATATGGATGCAGCAGCAGTGCAGTTGTTTTTTTTCCGTACATCCACACCCCGAGAATAAATAACCCTGTCCCCCAGAAAAAAAAACACTCAATCTCCCTCTCTCTCACCTTCGGAGGGTAGCCGCGTCCAACCTCCACTCCCCGTCCTCGACGAGCATGGGCACCTGTCGCGGCACGCCGCCCGCCATCTTAATCTGCCCCAGGTACAGATCGAAGTAAGGCTCCAGCAGCACCACCTCGTCGCCGGGGGACAGGATAGCCTGGAAGCTCACGTACAGCGCTTGCGACGCACCGATGGTAATGGCCACCTTTTTCGAGCGCAACAAAAGGGCCGCGACAGAAACCACGCACGCAAGCACGCACAAACACACGCAGCGCGGGCGGGCGGGCGGGAAGGCTGTAGAGGGCTGTAGAGGCGGGCAAGGAGTCCAGGGAGGAGGGAACCTTTTGTTGCAAAAAAAAAAATACAACTCTCTACAAACGGTAATCAGAACCCCCGAGGGACCTCAAAACCGTACAACCCCCTAAATACCCCCCCCCTATGTTTCCTGGCCCCTCTAGGTTCTGAATACTACAGGGTGTTCCCTCGTAACGGCTGTGAGTGTGGCCGAGCGAGGAGGACCGTGACGACGAAGCAACGCATGCGCGCGGGCGGGCGGGCGGGTCGGCCGGCCGGCGGGAAGGCTGTAGAGGGGAACGAGGGGTCGAGGGGAATCGTTTTCATTAAAAAAAAAAAAAAAATAGTTCACACGTAGGACAGATTACCTACAGACAGATCATCTACAGACAGATCATCTACAGATAGATCATCTACAGACAGATCATCTACAGACAGATCATCTACAGATAGATCATCTACAGATAGATCATCTACAGACAGATCATCTACAGATAGATCATCTACAGATAGATCGTCTACAGATGGACCATCCACATATATATCATCTACTGTAGATCCTAACCTGCCGTTCTGACGTGCTGTGCAGGGTCTGCTTGGTACAGATCCAACTCAGGAAACATGTCCTAGATCATGCAGATTACATGGCTCCCACCCGGCTACGAGATCTAGATCATACAGATCATACAGATCATACAGATCATACAGATCATCCAGATCATACAGATCAGGGACCTATCTTCCCTCAAAGATCTAGATCGTCGAGTGGGAATGATCTGCTGCAGATGATCTGTGTCCGAGGTGTGAAACATGTACATGTGCGTACGGCCGGCCGTGACTTCGACCACTTCAAAATATTTACCATATCAATCACCTATACTGGTATATTTTAGGCAAGCTGCGTGATATACGGCAGAGATTGAACGTGTACTTTAAAAAAAAAAAATCGCAAAATGTACGAGAAAAATCAATCTGTGGGCGAAAGTTGCGTGATAACGCCGGCCGCGCGTGTTTTCACACTCATTCCCCGTGGAAAATTACACACGCATGTACCCGTACTTCGTACCAGATGTTTCAAATAATTGAAAAAAAAAAAAACACACACACACAACACACACGAACGCACACAAACACAACACAACCTGTGAGATCGAAGACTGCGTCGAAGGTCATCTTTGCAAGCTGGGTACCACTTTTGAGCGTGTATACAAGGACCAATTGGTATCCCTAGTGATGTGTAAGCGACCCGTCTGTTTACGCCCAGCCCAGAGCGGTGCTGTATGACCCTTCGATCGCATATATAGGTCGGTTTGCGGTTCGGGGCCGCCAGCATCCGCCTGGGACGGAACGTGTCCCGCTCTTTCAAGCGGAGACAAGTCGTTTGTTGTCGCTCGACGATGCGAGGGTTTGCCAGCCGAACGGGAGGGGTGGAAGGTGCTACTCTCAAAGCGAGGGGTTCTCGTAGATGCACTGTCTGTACGTAGGCAGACGAGCTCCTTTGCGTCAATCAAGCCTATTAACAGACGGGCTCTACAGCAGTAGCCCAGGCTACTCCTTAGTGTGGCCGATAACGCTGTTCGTACTCGTCACATAGTTCGTCGCTTTTCTTCCTCTCTCAAAAGCCCCCCCCCGACCCATCCACCCCCCCCCCCAAAAAGAAATACCAGGCATGTATCAGACGAGCGAGCGAGCTCTGTCGCGCAACAAAAACGAAACAAAAAAGGGATAAGCGAGTGAGTGAGCGAGCGAGAGCTCCGCCGAAAAGAAAAAAGGAAAAAAAAAAAAAAAACACGAAAAAAAACCCGGCGTGACAGCAGTTGTCTGTCCATCACTTCACCTGCGAAAAGGCATCCACCTCCCGGCCGAAGTGCTTGCTGTACCGCTTCGACAAGAGCTGCACCAACCGCGGGTGCCCCGCCGTGCGCGTGTACTGGTGGAACCCTTCCGAGAGCGCCTTTTGCGCAGCGGCGACGACAAACTCTGGCGGGTCCCAGTTGGGGAAGCCCTGAGACGGGCGCGCGAAAAAAAAAAAAAAAATGTCCGGGAGACGACGGCAGCATAGTCCGAGCGTCGTCAGTCACACCTACCAATACCTTTAGCGGAAGCTCCCACACTAGAACTACTGCTGTCGTACCATGACACTCTGGGCGTAAATATAAGGGTCGTTTACACATTAAACGTGGAGGCCAAGAGCGGTATTTACATTCACGGCCAGAGTTGCATACCAGTCCCACATAATGCGCAAGACAACACATCCGCTGGGACGAGTTTCCGAGACGAGTGTTCCGCGAAACTATTGTAGGGGGGGGAACGCGCACGCAACAAAAACGGGGGGGTTGGGAAAGTCTCGTCGAGATCGCTCCAAGACAAGACTCACCGCTCGGTGTTTTCCACCTGCAGAGAAAAATCAGCGTGGAAAATTAGTCCGACGAGAGTGTGTGCTATATTACCCGCTACTACTATTACGGGGGGGGGGACCATAGTAAATAGGACCAAATATTGTGTTAGGAAAAATGGGGAAATATGTACCAGGTTCTTGTGTATACCGTAGGTCCTATTTACTATGTATGGTCCCCCGTAATACTATTACGGGGGACCATTGTAAATAGGACCAAATTTTGTTGGTAGAAATAAGTAAACATATAGGTTTTTGTGTGTACCGTAGGTCCTATTAACTATGGTCCCCTGTAATAGTATGAGCCGAGGCCGTGGTCCATCATGGTAGCGTGGCAACGCAAGGGGGAAAGCAGAAAACCTGACCCGACGACACGATTCGACAAAAAAAGGCGCACGCGGTGGCGAGCGGTGGGGGGGGGGGGGGGGGGGTGTACTCGATAGGAAGAGGTGTACTCGATCTCGTGTTGGCCGTAATCGTAAGACCATAGACCCTCGCATCCCTACAATGCCGGGACGGAGGAGCACGCCGGGTTTTCACCGACCAGGCAGACATTGCTTGCACTAAGCGCGAAGCGAAACGTGAGGTGTTCGGCGAGTCGCACGAAGGGGGAGCTGCATCCTACTAAGAACCGCTCGTGAGGCGGATTTTCTTGCATATGGATGACAGCATCAATGAACTGATTTATTTTCTGGTGTGGCCGTTTCCAGAGGCAGCAATGGGTTTACTACATAACTGCCTCGTGGGTGGCCTTACCTTGTACACACTACGTGATACGATCATTCCCACTTGTGCGGAGTAAAGGTTCTTCACCTCGCACAAATGATCTAACTCGACCACCAGCCGTGACCGACCGCCAAAAAAAAAAAAAATGGGGGGGGGGGGGGGGGGGGGGGGGGGGGGGGGGACCAAGCCTAAAAAAACAAGACAGCCGAGGAAAAACCCCTCCATAGCACAAGTAATGCTGTACGGTCAAGTCCACACACCTGTCCCAAGTTGATAGCCCCCGTTTCCGCCGCTAGTGCACTAAACTCGCTCCACACAGTCGGTCCGGCGCTAGAAGACTTGATCTCCATAAGCGCGGGCTGCTCGAATTCTTCGGGGTCCGCTCCGTGCGGGGGCTCGACTGAACGAAAAAGGCGCGAAACCGGTGAAATAATGGCCCGTTTTTTTTTTTTTTTATGAGGAAAAAGTTTCGAGTTTTAAAATCGAATTCATTTCTGTTGCATGCTTTATAAATCGAATTGAGCGGTCGAACACCGGATTACCAAGAACGCATGTGTAATGTTTTTTTTTTTTTTTTTTTTGGGGGGGGGCGGGGGCGGGGGGAACTCGATTCAATTCGATTCATCGAACTTGACGAAGAAGTCCCGATGCACTTAATTTCTGGAGAAGAGAGAAATTGAATCGAATCGAATTGAACTTGAGGCGTTTGTCTACCCGGACATGGCATCTCCAACGTATAACCGAAGCGGGCCAAGAGAAATGATGCCGTGTCGTCGGCTGGCTCAGACGCGATACATAACCATCGCGACAGGCAGGACCAGGATCACCGGAGCAGTCGCAGCGCGGCCTCCGAAGGCCCCTAGCACAGCCTGGACCGCCTGCGGCGCCTCGAAAAAAAAACACACACACACACACACACACACACACACACAACGCCTCCGCAAAAACCATTTGTCGCGCTGCACCAACGAAGACACGCGAGCTACCACCATATCACGAGTTCCCTTATATTGTCGATAGCTGCATTTGCCGTCGTTCCTCTCCCCGCGTGAGGCTTGAGGGCGGTGTCAGCCCACCCCAACATACCCCAACAGCGATGGGTCCTCCTCGGCGGTGCCGGCAGAAAATATCAGCCACCGCCGCCGCTACTGAAGGGGGGGGCGCATACCGCCGCTCGCCTCGTAGGCTGTCAACGGGAGTTCGTTGGCCCCTTTGCGTTTGTCGATGTTTAGTACACAATGCGCAAGTTTCGACAGTGGGGTCCAA
Source organism: Macrocystis pyrifera (assembly GCA_031763025.1). Lineage (NCBI taxonomy): Eukaryota > Phaeophyceae > Laminariales > Laminariaceae > Macrocystis > Macrocystis pyrifera. The sequence continues at coordinate 8,174,785 of JASSKH010000028.1, forward strand.
AACACTCGCGTTCTCGCCCGTTCAAGTCTACGAAGAGACATGCACACGAGGCACGATGTGCTCGATGTCAGAAAAGTTGTATGCAGGTCCTGGTGGGAAAATCGATTCCGATTCAATTCCGACTATTATTGTTTTTTTTTAATTCTATAAGTAAAGCCTGTGGTTCGTTAAAACCGGCCGAAAGCAGCGGCGAAGCATCGAAGGGTTGCATAGGGTCGATTGGTTGGGGCTAGGTATCTCCTTTCCTATCTATTTTTTACCCACGCTCGGAGTATTGCCTTTCCTTTCCTTTCCTTTCCTTTCCATTCCATTCCTTTCCATTCCATTCCATCCCGTTATTTTCCTTCCCTTTCCATTCCGTTCCTGCTTTCTTTGGCACCGGTCGTTTTTAGTTTATTTCGTTTTCTTCACGAGTATTCAATTGATACTACTCTACTTTCATCATATCTGCCTGGTTTTCTGGCTGATGGTACAAGTCTGGTTTTTAGTGTATCAAGCACGTTTGGCATTGCATTGCCTAGCATCCATACGATCATGCTACAATATGCGATGTATTATCATCGCCTCGAAACCTTGTGGTCACAGAGTCTCTTGCCCTCCTGTGGGTGTTACCAGGTACGGTTAACCTCATCGAAGCCCATTGATAGCGACGTGAAAAAGCGACAAGCAAGTGCGGCCTTATCAACCCCGCTACTAATACTACTAATACTAGGAGGAGCGTAGCAGCAGTGCACAAGCACTCATCATGGGTGCGCGCCTCTTTCTCGTGCATCTCCCTTCCCTTGGCCGCATTCCGGACCCAACATATGCTCTACACCCCAGCAGCTCGGGCTACGATAGCATGCTGCTGCTGCCACTGCTGCTGCTACCGCTGCTGCCGCTTCTTCGTGCGGCTGCTGATGCTGTAGTGGTCACTTTTTTTCTCGACATGGCGTTCCCTTTTGAGGAATGCCTCCAAGCCCACAAAGGGGGTGAATGTGACAGCGACATCGTCATCCAACAACGACCACAACAAACAACAGCAACAACGAAAAAAACGCCACTGTTACGGGGGTCTATGGTTAACAGGACCTATGTCATATATAAAAACCTACATATTTAGGTATTTTTACTAACAATATTTGGTCCTGTTAACTATGGCCCCCCCGTAATAGCAACGACACCACCATCACCAACAGCGGCAACAACAACAGCAGCGAGTTGACCTTAAAAGGGGGTTCGCGATCAGGAGGGAGGGTCCCTTTTCTTCTCACCATCCGAGGGGCACCCTCCCTCGAAGCAAACGTTGTCCCCTGCGGGCTGGACGATAGCGGGGATGCTGTCCTTGAGGACGTTGGGACGGCCAGTCCGTCCGGCTGCCCGCGAGCTGCCACCACCCTCACCGTTGCTGCCGCCGACGCCGCCAGGATGGAGGCCGTTGCTTGCTCCGCTGTCCGCCTGTTCAACGTGCAAACCCCGACTAAAAGATGACCGTTGGTTTATACGTTACTGCTGTCTCCAGAGAACGTCCGAGACGCCGTGGAAAAATGGCATTTCGGTTTTCGCCACGATTCTCACCCATATGGGGACAAAACAGTCCCAACTATAGCCAGATCTACAGTAGCTTTTGTATGTACAGTAGTGCGGCACTATTAATATTTTTACGTTACGGGGGGGCCATAGTAAATAGGACCAAATATTGTTGGTAAAAATATGGGAATATATGGTTGTTTGTGTATACCGTAGGTCTTATTAACTATGGTCCCCCGTAATAATAAAAGGGTTTAGACGACCGTGGACTCATCCGTTCACGCCGTTTCCGAAGAACGCCCGAGACACTGCTGCTGCTGTGGACACTTTGTATTTCGTTTTATTTTGCACTATTGAGCACTGCTGTACTATTATTGACAAAAACACGATGATGATGGTTTACTGCTCGTTCCTTTCACACAACATGGTTCAGATCGCACGCACGCACGCAGCTTGCGAGATGAGAATTGCGACGTTTTTTTTCTTTGATCAACCTCACAGGTGAGGCGTGTGTTACAACAACAAAAAATACAAAAACGTAATACCTGGTACGTAGGTTCGACGAGGACAGAGGAGGAAGGGAACCATTGACGAACAAATGCACCCCCGGCGCGGCACACAGACTGCTGTGTAGTATTAATAGTGGCACGAAAAAACACTATTAATAAGGACTTTGGCACCCGCCCCGAGCGGCTGCGGGCAGATGTGGTACTATACTTGAACAGCTTTCAACCAATCCATGCCATACGCAGAACAAAATGATCACACCTGGTACGTGGCTCGCTATGTTCTGGGGCGGGTGGAGGGTACGCGCGTACGCGTACGTACGTAGATCCGCCAGGAGACAACCGCAACGACAATGCACATGAACCTGGTATTATACATTATACATTATACATAACCTGTATTAACTATCAACAGATACGATACGGCAGCCGTACGCACGACGCAAGCTAAACTTTTGAGGAGTCGGACCCTAAAAAAAAAAAACAGGCCGAATTTCCCACATCCACTCTTGTCATCGTACTTTCGTACTGCTGTTAATATTGATATTACGGGGGGCCATAGTAAACAGGACCTACGGTACACACGAAAAACTATATATTTTACCTATCTTTACTAACAGTATTTGATCCTATTTACTACTGTATGGTCCCCCGTACTAATACCAATATCAGTATCAACCCTCTTGGGGGAAAATAACGATCACGGCAACCGCCACTTGCGTGATTGGGGGGGGGGGGGGGGGGTGATACAGATTAGTGCCCCGTGCCCGAGTTACAATGGTTGAATGCAAGGGAGTTAGTTGTACGGCATGGGTGCAACATGCACGGCGGTCCTGCTGGCACTACTGCTCGGCCCTCACACTGCTCGTAGACGGCTGACAACACAACCATTGTTTCGGCCGCTGTCTCGGGGGCCCCAGAGCGGTTAATAAGGGCCGTTGAGATTCAAGAACGTCTTGCCCTAAATTTCCTGATTATCCTGTTTGTTTTGTTTGCTTGTGTTTGTGTGTTTTTGCTGTTTTCGGTTCTCGTTGCTTTACTGATTTCCCTGGGTTGTTTCGTTTTGTTTTGTTTTTTTTTTCCTTAACCCCTTTAGAACCGGACAATCTATTACGGGGGGCCATAGTTAATAGGACCTACGGTACACACAAAAACCTATATATTTACCTATTTTTACCAACAATATTTGGTCCTATTTACTATGGCCCCCCGTAATATTCCAATTCCAAGTAGTTTTGGTCCCCAAAACGGGGCTTGCAGTAGTAAAAGGGTTGAAAAGGAATGATATGTATGTACATACGTAAAAGCGTTCCGGATTTTTCTTTTTCGCCCTCTTGTTAATTTCTTGATCTGAGGAGATGTTTATTGTTATTTTCGCTGTATTTTCCTGATTTGTTTCGTTTGAGAAAAATAGGAAAGTCAGGCGGGAAAACGGACGAGTAGACGGCCCTTCCTTCTGCTGTACTACTGCAGACATTTCGCACGTGTGGGGCAGATATATCATCTAAAGATAGATCATCCACGGACAGATCATATACGGATAGATCATCTACAGATAGATCATCTACAGATATGTCATCTACAGATATATCATCTACAGGTAGATCATCTACAGATAGATCATCTACAGATAGATCATCTACAGATAGATCATCTACAGATAGATCCTAACCTGTGAGATGATGCGAAGGATCTGTAGAGTACAGATCCAACCCAGCAAGCAAGTCCCATCATAGCCCATGTAGACTATGCGGCTCCTACTCCGACAACATGGGCTACTGCTGTTATCACATAGATCAGGAACTCATCTTCCGTGAAAGGTCTACAGTAGATGGCCCGGCCCGACGCGACCCGACCCTTGAGATGAAAAAAAAAATCCTGACCCGTGAAAAGCCCTGATAAAAGTGACCTGGTTTAGAGTTTCGTCTTGTGCTCATTAGATGACGACGTCCATATGTACATACGTACGCGTTGGAAACTATCAACACAAATTGCTGCTGAATCCATTGCTAAATTTTTAGGAGTACATTCTGTGGTTTTTTATATTCTTCGTGGGGGGGGGGGGGGGGGGGGGGGGGGGTGCACTCATGTCATGCATGGCCGTAATCGTATGACCATAGACTCTCGCATCCCTACTTTGGGGGTGAGACAGCAGCACGGCGCGCACACAGCACGTAATGCCGGCAGGTGGTGCAGACGGATCGTAACACATAGCGGAAGCCTCCATGCGGAGATGGCATGACGCCAAGAAAAATGAGGAGGATATAGTGCGCCAATGCGACTGCTGGCTGTGATTGTCTTCTACTACGTATAAAATAAACCAGGTATGTATAGAAAACAACCGTATTTCCCACATCTTCTCAAAACAGCGCACAATATTATACGATGCGGAATACACTACGTACGTACAGCTAACCCATCTCTCTTCTCAATACTACTGTATGCCCTCCTCTCTTCTTATGTGCCTCGTGTTTGGTCTTCGCGACTTGCTCCAGTTCCGGGCCAACTTAACGACTCAGGCAATGGAATCTTCGCCATGTGCCCTACCACGCGTTTTTTGTGTAGCTTTGCTCCCAGCGTGGGCACTCAGCTGCTCGACCATTTACGACGCGGGCTAACGCGTGGCTACGAGCTGAGCTGGGGGACAGCAATAGACCTGACAGACCTAACGATTCCTTTCGCAGCACATGAAACACGAATAATATCATGTGAAAATACAACTATAAACAAAATGTACACGTATGTTTCGATACTTTTACCCAGCATGGCGGGGAGAGTCCGGGACCAGGCCGACCAGAAAGCAGCTGGGCCCAATGTCTCGCAGGCGACTTCAAGGCATTTCGAGCCACCGAGGGATTCACGGAAAGGTCCCCTTTGTTGTTCGGAGTAGAGATGTTGTTGAAGCCTACGGCGGCTAACAAGGGTGGCAGGTGCTATCGGGGTGCCAACGGGAGATCGTTTAAGTGGCGGACTGCCTCATGGCGACGTGACACAGGAACGAGGTGGAGAGGAGCTGACTACGTCACGCAGCAGAGGACGCCAGGAGGGGTGAAAAAGGAAAGCGGGGGGGGGGGGGGGGGGGCGGCGGCGGCAGTTTTACTTGATTCCGCTGTCGACGAATGCAGAAACAATTTTTACGGGGGACCATATATATAGTAAATAGGACCTACGGTACACTCAAAAACCTACACATTCCCCAATTTTTACTATAAAAACAATATTTGCTCCTATTTACTATGGTCCCCCGTAATACTATTACGGGGGGGGGGACCATAGTAAATAGGACCAAATATTGTTAGGAAAAATAGGTAAATATATATAGGTTTTTATGTATACCATAGGTCCTATTAACTATGGACCCCCGTAACAGTAGATCGTTTGGCCAAGCTACCGGTTCGACAAACAAAGTGAAACCTGTGCTACCGGGCCCCGAATTCGATATAGGGACCACTACTACAGTATATTTATACGTTACGTGTACTATGCCAGGACTTCCCGCTTAGCACCCTGAGATCCGACGCAGACCTGATCCCACCCCGACCTGAGCCCTCCAAAAAGAACTAGGAAACATAATTAGCCGCCGGCAGGGTCCGCACCAAGGCAACCTGATCCCCGCGCCGAACGGGATTTGTGTTGCTTGTTGAGTTCGATCTCTGTGGTTTTGTGGGACCAAAGTTTTTGGTGGGCCCTGCCGGCGGCTAACTACATTTTCCAAGGCTCAGCTCGCAGGGCTCACGTCCAGGTCGGCGTGGGATCAGGGTGCCAAGCGGTAGAAGGGTGTTTTTTTTTGTAGAAGCGAAGCCCCGGCCTACGTATGATACCTGGCATGTATGGCAGAGACAAAAACTATACGCAGCCCACGGGCAAACACGAAACGTTTCGCAGCACTCCGTCGGACCGAAAGGCGTGCATTTTAATTTGTCTTCCACACCGCTCACAGAGCGCACAGTTAGTGGACAGCCCGGGGCACAACGGTAAGGGCTCGAGCGTGGAACGGGAAGAACCAGCGCATCCCGATGCGCCGTCATTGCTTGAAGCACCTATATGGAGATGCCCAGACATTTACCGGGGGTTTAAGCTTACGGACTCCCCAGAATATACCAGCAGAGTATGCACTACGGGGGGCAGGCAGGAAAGGTCAAGCGCTGCTGTCTTTGGTATTCAACCGACGAACAGATGGATCGGGAACAGCGTGTAGCGCAACGCTAACGACCGACGAGGACAGCATGGGAGAAACGATGACACGATCGTTCCCACATCCTAGACCTCAAGCCATCAAGACGTCCCACCATCTGGAAAGACCGTTAATATTGCGGGGGGCCATAGTAAATAAGACCTACGGTACAGACAAAAACCTATATGTTTCCCTATTTTCACTAACAATATTGGGTCCTATTTTCTATAGGTCCCCCGTAATAGTACGGGAGGGTGGACGCCACCGGCCGCGGGAGGCGATGCCATTGTTTCGACCCACACTATGTGAGAGGAAGAACAGGAACAGAGATACTGCTGGGTTGTCCGAAACGGGGCGCAGAAACTGACCCAGAGTAGCGCAGCCCCTGGTTCACCCAACAGGCATTAGTGGGTGCGACTCTTCCCTCCGCAAGATCATTCAAAATTAACCTCAAGCTCCGCCACGATATACAGAAAGAAGAGAGGCATCGCCTGAGATAACACCCGCCGGCCCAGGTCAATCACAGAGCGAAAGCTACGGAGAGCTATCTTGTAGCCTTATTCTTCCTCGCCGTCGCAATCGGTCAGTTTTTTGAGTGTCGCCGCAGTCGCACTGGGCGACACTCAGAACTTTCCCATTCGCGACGGGATGGCACCACCGTTCCCCGCCGGGAGGTGATGCCATTGTTTCGACCCACACTACGTATATCATATGAGAGGAACGACGGGCACAAAATAACAGCTGTATAACCAATAAGTATGAAACCATCTGCGGGTACGGTATATTTGCCTCCATGTCGGGGTACGGAGTTTTTCCAGGAAGTGTGTATTAATAGTACCTGGTACTGCTGTAGCTGTAGAACTCGAGAAACTGGGGATGTGGATTCAGCACAAGTTAAACCGCCCGTATTCGAAATACGAGGTTTTTTTCCGCGGGGATGTACGTGACCCAGGCAGGCAGGCAGGCAGGCAGGCAGGCAGGCAGGCAGGCAGGCAAGCAGGCAAGCAGACAGGCAGGCAGGCAGGCAGGCAGGCAGGCAGGCAGGCAGGCAGGCAGGAAGGCTGGCAGGCAGGCAGGTGGGCTTAAGCTTTATTTTTACCAACCCGCCAGAGGATGAAAAAAAAAAAGGGGAAAAAAAGGGGCAGGCAGGAGAGCCCGAAGCAAGGAGTCAGCGCACTCCTCAACGGCGGCGGTACTGGGCGGTACTGCTTACAGTACAACCCTACCGCGTGCCTGCCCCCCTCCCGACGGCTACAGCAGTACGTACAGCAGCAGCCTAGCTCCGTAGACGACTGATACGTCAGGAGCAACAGCAGTAGTAGCGGCCGCTCAAAGCTCTGGGCGAGACACCGCCGTATGATAGGGTGGACCACAGAGTCTGTCGGCACGAGCGCATGCCTGCTGACGATCGACGGACCTATTAAAAGTCGTAGATCACAGTACGTGAGGACGCCCAAGAGAGAAAGGCTGTGAGAATGTCGCTGCTCCCGTGCTGGCGTACTGGGTGGAAGACGTACCAGGTATAATATTAATAGTATGCACACGTGCGACAGGGTTGAGGGATGAGGGATCATGCGTTCCGACGAATTATGCTGGTGGAGGAAAAAGATGTAGGTTCGTGGGTTCTCTCTGAAAAATAACTCCACCTCCAGTCACTTCAGTTCGTTTCCGAATAAATCAAATTGCCTGCTGTCTAAGCCCTACGAGAAAGCCCCAAACAAAGTCAACGCGGAAGGTAAGAGGGGACAGAGTTTATCAACGACGCGGGGGGGGGGGGGGGGTAGGGTTCGTGCATCGCCTGAGGTTTCCAAAATCCCAAAACAGCAGTCCATGCAGGGTCTACTAAAACTGTACGTTGTTCATGAGACGAGTATAATACCATCATACCATCGTGAGCTCCTTCTACCGCTGTGTCAGCTACGCTTGAGTCATCGTGCTCGAGGATCGAGGGTGATTTCAATCGCTGTCGTATAACAATTGCGAGCCTAGATAACATCGACTGGCAAGCAAGCAAGCATTCCACGAGGTACTGGCTGCACCTTAGCATCGACGGCGCTGGCCAAAGCAGAGCTTGATCTCCTCCTTGTTGACAACCTCGAGAGTTTTGATCCGGAACCTCCATGTTTTGCACGACGACCGACGCGGGCATCATACCCTACCCAACCAGGCTCTGCTCCACTCCGAATCCCAATCGAAGGAGACCATGCTAGCACTAACGTGGTCGACAGGTGCAATACATACACCGCCAAAGCACGGCTCTCTCTCCACCACATGGCAGTCGGAGCACCTGAGATCGAAGGTATAAGCGCTTGGGAACCTCGCCCAGGACAGAACGGTGGTCTCCATATCTGTTAAAGAAAACCAAAACGCCTCCACGCGAAAGTGTAACCCCTTACAACAACGCCAACTACCTATTATGAAACCCCTGTTTTTTTTTTCGTGGCGCGGAGGGGGGGGAGAGAGGTTCACTCTGCTGACTGCTCAGCTGGCGAAGACCGGTAAGTTGCAGACTGCCCCTTTTTGCCTGCACCAAGATCTAGCGTCGTGTTCCTGACTCGCGGGGGTGGATTGGCCACCCGTTGCCATGGTTTATATGTTCATTTCTTTGGTGTTTCCGTGTGTTTTGCCTCCAATCCTTTCCCTCGAGATGTTCGTCTCCAAATGCATCCCGCGTTGGCTTGAGGCATGAAGTGGCCTCGTCCATCGCAGTTCAGAGAAAATGCTGCAAGCGAACGATGGGCTTCCCCCACGCGCTTCAGGTCTGCAGGGGGTTCGTCTCGGTTGTTGCGCGATCCGTGTTTATGCTCACAGGAAACTTCCAAGGGTTTGCGTTTGTTTGCGTGGCTGCCTGTGGCTCCCGATGGTTGTTGCGCTCCCTCCGTGACCTCTGTGCGACTCTGCGGGTGCCCCAGACGCTAAGCTCGCAGAGTACTTGCGGTTTCGGTGTCATACGGCACTTGGCGCCATGTCGGGGAAGGAGCACCGCGTCTTGCAAGATCAAAGGACGACCGCTGAACGATAGAATCATGCCGAGGTTTTCGGTGTTTGCTGAAAAGAGGCGAAAATAATCAAAACCCCTTTCCTTTCTGGCCGGAAATAAACATAGTCTCCGTGTCACGAAATGGTGGAATGAATACGTACTCTCGTCCAAAACGGCATGAGACACTCGCCTTGACCAGATACTCTCGTCCGGAAGTCTATCAAGTGTCCACAAGGTAATCACTTCACATCGCACAACAACAGCAAAGCAGTCATGTCCGCAAGCGTACGTAGGGGTCACCACTTACCTCACCTACCGGTATTCGGAGAGCGGACACAGGAGTGTGAACTACCGTCCATATCGGAGATGCTACAGGGTGTGTATGAGCCCTCCACAAGTGAGGCAAAAATGGCATGCACTCACGAATCCGAAAGCCTCTCTACCTGACAGTGTACTCGTCCAGCTTGACACGCGTCATGAACCAAACTTTGGCTGAATTGGACGTCGCTTGAATCAATCCCTCAACGGACTACCTTAAAGAGCGTTGAGTTAGTTCGCACAGGGGCGCGCGATCGTTTTTCGGCGCTCTATTTTTCCAGGACGGCAGAGTCAAGGTTGCCATAACAATAACGTGAAAAAATATATGTTTTAGGAAAGATGGTGGTCGAGAGCCTTCGGAAAATACACGGTCGAAGTTCAACTCTAGCGCCCTTTCCGTTGTCGAGAACACGAGAACTGAAAAACGATCACATCCTCTGCGAACTCAAACTCCCTTGGCGGTACCACCTACGTACCTGTGCGACGTGGCGAGGAACATGCGCCGCGTTCAGGAATGTGGGTTTCACCTTTGGATACATGCGCCCACTACGTACCTGGTACAGAACGTACCGCCGATCGAACCGGAGCCTTGCCTACCATGTACCTGGCACAGAACGTACCGCGGATCGAACCGGACCCTTACGGTATGTGTGTAAGCCTGGTATCACGCAAGATCGGACACTCCCTCGCAAGAATTCCCACGCCGATTTGCTCTGACATCCAGAAGGGTGCAAACCTCGGAGCGGTGCTCGAGACCTTCCGAAGGCCGCCGTGTTTGTCGTGTCCCCGCCTAGTTTTTTTTCGGAGAAAGTTGTCTCTGGAGTTCGTGCGCGGGGGTGTGTTGTCTTGCGTCTTGTGCGGACCATACATTCGGCACAGCAGTAGGTAGCCCTTCTTAAAAGACACGATAATATTAATAGTGCAAACTGGGTTGGAACTCCCATACATATCAACATGCCATCTTATAGGAGGTACCTGCCCCTTACAGTCAGTAGTGGGTTGTCGTGTCTCCGCCTAGTTTTTTTTCGGAGAAAGTTGTCTCTGGAGTTCGTGCGCGGGGGTGTGTTGTCTTGCGTCTTGTGCGGACCATACATTCGGCACAGCAGTAGGTAGCCCTTCTTAAAAGACACCATAATATTAATAGTGCAAACTGGGTTGGAACTCCCGTACATATCAACATGCCATATTATAGGAGGTACCTGCCCCTTACAGTCAGTAGTGGGCAGAAATTTGAGGTCCCTCGTGTTACGTTTTCCCTCATCACGGGATTGACAAGGGCTATATACCTGGTGTACTGCTGTGTTTGCCGTTACCGCCCAGCACAGCTTGATACGGAGCTGTCGGTTACGTGCGGATTAGCCCCGTGTCTGTTCGAAGGGGGTTTGTACTCGTTATCTGTAAACGATTTCAATGCACTGCCAAGCCGAGAATTTCGGTATGCTGTCGGTACGCGTAAGCATATGGTTTAAACCTCATTATCGACATGTTGTCTTACGTGGAATAGTGAACGAAATAAATCTGGGGTTTGTGGAGCGACAGCATTGAATGCCTTTATGAGGCAGGCCTGATTGGCTTGATAAAGTGAGAGCATGGATGAGGTTAAATTAAATAGCTCCAAAGAAATACGAGAGTTCGATGCTTGTTAGAAATAAGGGCAGAATGCAATAAGCCGCTTTACTAATACTGCTGTAGTAACGTAATACCAGAAACCACTGCTGCTGTGAGGATCGAAAGCTGAAGTGAAGGGTTTGGCAGAAGATTGGTGCAGGCATTGGGTTTTTTTGCAGTCCTTGCGTGCTGGCCCACGTTGACAAACCATCGGACAAAGCGATACATCTACCTACCGGCTCATACATTTGTCCACCGCCGGCCAGTCACCGCCCACCACCCCACCCTCGCGGTGTTGCTGTAGACGTTTTGGTACCCCGCGTTTGATACGTACACGACGGCAGCAAAGCCGCTTGCAACTACTGCTGTGAAACTATCCCTTGCAACTACTGCTGTGAAACTATCCCGTACAGCGATAGTGGATGAGTTCGTGGCACGCGGCTGTATCTCTTCGCCGTTTTTTTCGGATGCTGTACGTGCCAGGTATGAAAATGGCGAGAACTATCATTAACATGATTGCTTTGCTTCCCGCACGAATAGGTACATAGACTGCCAGGTACCCCTCTGTCTCTAAACAGAAGGACCATTTGTATTGAATATTAGTTGTACAAAGGACAGTTATGGTTAGGGACGGAGTGGTGCTGCTGTATTTAAAAAAAATGATGATCGTAACTATTGAATTCCAAGCCGTTCGTCACTGAAAATGAAGGTCCAGCTTTGAATATAAAAGTGTTAATAGACGTATAATACCTCCATCCCAACAACACCAAACGTTTTACAGGGACATGATACTCGTAAAACGTGGAGCTTCGTAGTGCGCCATCATTAGTGCCCCCCGTCGACACTGTACCCGCCTTCTAACATGCATCACTTGCTCCTCCGCCCCACCCCCCACCTCCCCCTTGATTTTTTTTCAGGCTTTGAGCATCCAGAGGCGAACATGCAGATTTTCGTGAAAACCCTCGGCGGGGCCAGCCTCCCCCTGGAGGTGTCCCCCGCCACCACCGTGGCTGCCGTCAAGGCCGCGGTGGAAAGCCAGGAGTACCTCCCGGCTGCCCTCATGCGCCTCAACCACGGAGGCGTGCAGCTGAACTCCGGGTGCCTCGCCGACGCGGGCATCGAGGAGGCCGACACCCTGACCCTCCTCTTCGGGGTCAAGGGCGGCATGCGCGCCAAGTGGCGCAAGAAGCGCATGCGCCGCCTGAGGCGCAAGCGCCGCAAGATGCGCCAGCGCGCGCGTTAGAGCGGTTGTGTGGCGCCCTTTCGAATAGAAAGGCGTTCCACCGCTTGCGATCGGGCTGAGCAGCCGCTGGCACTGCCTTGCCATGGGCGTGTCAGCTATAGTTGTCTTGGACGTTTTTTCTTGCTGAGAATATCGTACCCTCTTTTTTTTTTTTTTTGTGCTCTTTTCTTCTTCTGGAAGGGAGGGGTGTATAAAGGCCGGGAGGGGGGGGTGTGCGGTATTTTTCGTGGGAGGTGCGTTGGGTGTTCAGCTCGGAGCCGGTTCCGTGCGCAGCTTTTTCCGATTTTGGTTGGGATCGGTTTTGTCTACGGAGTGGCGGGAGGGGAGATGGTGTGCGGACGTTCCCCCTTATAATGGATTGTTGAGCGCTGGTTTAGTTTAGTCCGAAGCTTTTATGTTGGAGACCTAATTGACATGCTAACGTCCTCATAATCTCGGTCTGTTTTTATCCCGGTGACGCACATGCCACAGCGAGTCGAGCATTATTTTTCCTGCACTTGTCGCCCATGGCCCTCTCAAATGAGATTATGCTCTCGGTTGATTTTTTTTTTCGATCATTATGGCTTTCACCTTTCTTTTGTTGGAGCATATCTGTAACTGCTGGTCTCCGATTGACTGGAAAGTGCTTTAGACATCCCTGGTGTTGGGAGCTCTACGCGTATTCTCGGAAACTCTCTCCCCCACTTTGCTCATGCAGTACGCGAGACGAGCAATTCACGTCGTTTTCCAGACTAGTCACATGCATCGCTTCCAATTTACGTCAGTTTACCTGATAGATAAGATAGGATGTGCTCGTTCCACATGTTTCTTCAATCAGGCGGTCGTATATACCAGCTTTCGCAGAGTTTCAGTGATGAAGGACCCACGCTCAACAGCAGTAGGTCATACGTAGCTTTCCCAGAGTTGCAGCTTTCGAGGACTCGCGTTCATCATTTCTCTAAGGGACAGATTAGTTGGAATCGTGTAGACTTCTTTTCTTGTATGCTCCAGGTAACTGATCAGGTCAGAGCGCATGACCGCCAATTCTGGTACACACTCGACGTGTTTGGTATTTTTTTTAGCTCCTTGTTACGTTCGAGGCAACCGGTCAGGTCAACCAACCCACATGAACGCCATTTCCAGAAGACAACCAAGCTGCTGTTCGGAAACACGAAAACACACCATCATTTAATCGTCCAATACCAATTCTGGTACACACTCGACTCGTTTGGTATTTTCTTTAGCTCCTTGCTACGCGTTCGAGGCAACCGGTCAAGTCAACCAACCCACATGAACGCCGTTTTCAAAACACAACCAAGCTGTCGAAACACACCACAGAATCGTCCAACATACCTGGTAAGTTACCTGTATGTTGTCGCATGATGTGACTGCAGCCAAGTGGTTCCTGAAATACAGCAGTATAGCGATCAACCCAAGATCAACCTTGATTTTTTTTTTTTTTTACTCGAGTCGCAGGAGTATTTGTTCTCCTTTCGTCCTGGAAACCGTACCAGAACAAAAATCTCGCCAAATCACGGGCGGTAGGTACCGTCCTGCGCGTCGAAATCCAAGTCTTACCCGTATTTGGCTACACTCCATTACTGCTGTACAAACAGTATCAAACATGTTCAAGATTTTGATGCTGCGTCTCCGTCCTGCGCGCCCCGCTCACTCCCAACGATTTTTCGGCGTGGCGGTGAAATTTGGTGCGAGCGCGTCTTGAAACAACCTACCGTACGAACGTATTTATTCGAAATAAATGCATTTTACCGGGTTGCATGGGCCCCTCACCACACCCGGGTAGGATGGGTGGGTGTACTCATGTGTTGCATGGCCATAATCGTATGACCGTAGATAGACCCTTCTCGCATTCCCTGCAATGCACGAGCACGTCGGGTTCTTCCGGACCAGGCAGACATAGCTTGCACCAAGCGCAGAGCGCCGTGACGTGTATCTGGCGAGTCGCGTGAAGGGTGCATGAGACGCATCCTACTACTAATAGCAGCCGCTTGTGTGTCGGGGAGGGGTGTCGGGGGTCCTTCGCTCGTTCGATCTCCTTTAAAAACCGAGCAGACCGATTGATTTCAGGGTGGTGTTCGGAAACGAATTTTTTAGACGGAACTCAGACGGGAAAGTAATGCCTTTGGCGGTGGTTTTCCTGACGGTAGAGTATTTCGTTATTTGACGGTAACCAATTTGACGGAAGCGGAAAATCCAAAATATGCCGGTAAATATCTCGGCGGTAATAGGACACGACGGTAGTTTCGTTGACGGTAGACGGTATTTCGTTTTTTGACGGTAGCCAATTTGACCGAAACGGAAAATCCAAAATATGCCGGTAATATCTCGGCGGTAATAGGACACGACGGTAATTTCGTTGACGGTAGACGGTACTTCGTTTTTTCGGCGGTAAAGGCCTCGGCGGAAAACGGAAACACCCAACTCGCCGGTATTTGGCATTTGTTGGATATGTGCGTGCCATCTCAAGCGGGTAGGCTCTCTTTTCTCTTTTCATCACATCGAAATTGAGCAGTCTCATGCAAACAACAAACAACAAACACCGGAGAAAATAGAAAAATAGAAAATCAGGGGATAGGCCCGACCGAGCCTCGTCTAACCCCCCCCCTCTCATCTGCCATTTTTCATTTTAAACCCAAACTATCATGCGTTGTCCCTGCCTCACCCACAAGAGCTGCTCGCCTACACGATGCCAACAACCGATGAATGTAAATCGTCTGAGGACTTTAGCTACTCGTGATCTCGCTTGGATCGTAACAAGTCGTGGCATCTAGGAAATCTCAACCAGTGTTGCCGGAACTTTTCTGGCGGTATCCAGTGTTGCCGGAACTTTTCTGGCGGTGTCTAGAGTTGACGTTATTTATTTGCCGGTAGACGGTAATAGTGAATCTGACGGAAATTTATTGCCGGTAGACGGTAATAGTGAACCTTAACGGAAATATTTTTGACGGTGATGCAATATGACGGTTGTTTGCTGACGGTAGACGGTATTTCGTTTTTCGGCGGTACTGCCCTTGGCGGTATACGGTAACACGAAATGTGCCGGAAAACCGCCGGAATTCAGGGACCGTCCACCAGGGCGGTAAAACAACGACGGAAAAAATTCCGAACACCGCCCTGGATTAATTAAGTATTGAAAATAAAAATGCCGGCTTTTTGCCGAACCTGATGTAAATCCGATCGCCCTTGTTCGCTTCGATTCACAGGCCTAAAATATGGTCTACTATTGGCTGTTGGCGGTAGTACCAGGTATATGACAGCTTCAAATGTCTGCAGAGTGGGCCCGAACCGTGGAAACCGGGTCGTAAACCGTCAATGAATGGGTCAGCTAGGACTAGAAAAAAAACTGTAGCACGGCGCGCCCTTCCTCGGACAAAGGAGTGCATGGCGTACGTCAACTGGTGGGGGATGGTCCGCGGCGGGACGGGTTCGGGGATAATAAGAGGCTTCATTTTTCGGGTTGGTCAAGCAAAAGGTGCTCACGGACGGACTTGGTTTCCGGATACCACCATATCAAAATGCTAATGCTGTGAACCGCACGTTGCAGAAACATCTACTAGTATTCTATCTTATAGTAGCTCTACTGTACTTCCAATTGATGAGTAACCGAAAAGGGGGGGGGTGCGGTCCTTCTACAGTAATAAGGGCCGGGGGATTAACACGGCACACACGACCGCCGACTGAGGGGTTTTGATGACATAATCCTTCGGGTGCGTGGAAATCAAGTGGCGGGGGCGATGATGTGGGGAAGGGGAGGGCGGGATATCCTGTCCCTCGCATGATCCCCTCGGCCCTCCCGGTACCAAGGTTTCACACCTATTAATAGGACAGATCATCGATTTCCACTTGAGGATTTAGCTCTTTAACCCTTTTAGTATGACAGTCCCGTTTGGAGGACAACTTACTTAGAATTTGAGTGGTTTGTCCCCAAAACGGGACTGCGGTTCCAAGAGGGTTAAGGGCAGATAGATCCCCGTCAGCTGTATGATCTACAGCATTAACATGTTGCTCAGCGGGAGCCGTACAATCTGCATGAAATCTAGCACATGTTTCCTGAGTTGGAGACGTAGCCTGTATGTCCTGCACAGCCTCTCACAACGGCAAGCGAGGAACTACTGCAGACGCGTTCTACGATAGAGGTAGCACATTTCCGCTAAAATGTTTTATGATGACTGACGGCGTTTCTTAGCCTAAAACCGTCGGAATGCCAATCTTGTTTCGAAAAATGACGCAATTGTATACTTGGGCCATGTGATTTTTTCATCGGGACGCAATTTGATTTTTGCTGAAGTCGGTTTTCGGGTGAGGTGTGGAGCTCCTCAAGCGAGGAGCCCTCAGAAAAATTAGGGTTAACCTCTATCGTAGAACGCTTCTGCAGTAGGTCATGATCTGTCCGAGATGTGCAAGGCTTGTGCCATCCCATCTTCAGAAGTTTAGAACCGTTTTTTATCCCCGGTATATTACCTTCAACAAGCGTGCGGTATAGGCAAATATGAGGTTATTTACACGTAGTTAGCAACTGACTTTTCGAAGCGTTAACGTTGTATCTGGTGGGAAACACAATGGGAACAACAATCGACCCCCCCACGAACCTGGGCGGAAAAATAGTCCTCGTAACCAGAGAAACATACCATATGTGGTTTTCCAACAGTCAGAAACGTCCCTTCAAAAAAATATGGACCAATAGGAAAACTGCGGGCGCCATATTACAATCAATCCAAAGGGACAGGCGACAGATCGGCAGATGCAAGGCGCGGTTTCAACGTACAATACACAAAAAGCACAAACGCAAGACACGAGTATACTGCCAGTTGGGACGGGGAGCAAGTGAAATCGCATTGGTCGAGCATTGCGTATGTACACAAGGGCCTCGAAAAACGGGCAACTGCATTGCTCTGTCTTATTGCTCGAAAAGAAACACCCGCAAGCTTTGGCTCGGCCTGCATCGAGAGCGAGATGTTAAGAGGATTGTTTTGGTTGTTGCACTGATCGTCTCTTGCGACGGCGCAGAGTTCTCGCTTACCCAGGAGAACTCACAACACAATGAAAAATCGCCCAAAAGGCTTAAAACTTGCATGAGGCTGACTACATGACGGGAGGCATGAAAATTGCTGGAGCGTCTACCTGTAGGGTTGCTAAAACCTCGATCCACCCCCCCCCGCTCACGAGACTACAGGCTCTTAAAAACAACGCCGTGGAGCGCATGGGACGCCATATCTATCGCAAACAACGACCCGGTAATTGTTTCACCAGGGAGCCCATCACCTCATTTCGCGCATTCCAAGCACACAACTCTCACCAGCAAAATTTCATCCGCTGTATCCAGAGGCAGGAGTTGTGCTGGTGGCGGAAATAAAACTAACGCCTACACGCAGGGTAGACATCGCCACTACCCTAGCTGCTGCCCTGGTCTACGCAACAAGTAATTGCGGCTCTTGATGACCTCGCCCCCGACAGTCTCGGAAGAAAAGTACGGGTGCGAGCACAAGCTAGGGTCGTACAGCATTACCATCGGCAGCTGCAGCGAGCCCACTACCAACACGTTCACCCCCTTCAACACCTCGACGGGTTCCGGGGTCAGCACATAAAATACCCGTTTCTGCGTATCGACGGACCGCACGATACCCAGACCTACACACGGCGCTAAGGGTGTCTGTGCTAAGCAAGCCAGTCCCGGTTCCGCTGGAGGCGCCGCGCCACAACTGACACTACCACTAGCCGCCCCCGCTGCCGTCCCCCCTGCCGCTCCCGTTGCCGCCCCCTCCCAAGGCTTCCCGGGCCCCGCGACAAGCCCGACAAGCGCGCCGTTAACGGCGTGAAGGACAAGGCTTGGCGGCACCGAGCCGTTCATAACCCTGACCTGAACCGCCCGCCATGGCACCCGACGGGTCTTCTCGCAGCGAGCAGAGCGGCTACTTCGTGCTCCTGGTCGTACACCGCCCCCCCCCGCAAACTAGCGCTCACCAGTTCACCAGCACCGCCATTCCTCGTCACGCCCATTGAACCCCCCTCCCGCAAGCCGTCGGCAGCCGCGCGTCTCCTAAATTCCCCCTCACGCTTATCAGTGGCGTCTACCGCTCTATCTGGACCGCCTGCTCCTTCTTCTCGCGCGTCGTCGGCGGCGGCACAACCCCGCCCGAGAAAATACGCCACTAGTCGAAGAGTCCGCAAGTCTTGCGGAGAGGGGCGGGATGGGGCGGGCGTTCCTCTCGCGGGGAGCGGGGTCGGTGACCACGCCCCGACGCGGTGGAGCTGGCAGCCCTGAGGTAGGCGGTCGAGCTCGAATGTTCTCGCCGTCGAGGATCCCAGAATCTGCACGATGTGCCGCGGGCGAACTGCGTCGATCACGGCTCCGAGGAGGTCTTTCCCCATGCCCTTCACCCACCCGTCGGTGTTCACGACGAGGGGGGGTGAGACCCACCCGTCGTGTTCACGACGAGGGGGGGGGGGAGGCCGTCCCCGGCGAAAGACGCCGCCTGCTGTTGCCCGGCCGCGGCGTGCTCCGCGAGGGCGCGCACAGCAGCCGAGTAAAGAAGTGGCTCAGGTTTGGAGGACGTGGTTCCCACGAAGTACGCGAGTTTCGGCCGGCGAAGGTTCGCATGGGGCGGGCCCACCACCGGCGCGTCGAGAAGGTGCAGAGACACCTGGCCGGGGGGCGTGAACTCCGGCTGCCCTAGATCGCAGTCCATGTAAGCCACCGTCGGGTGCCGACCGAGCATACGGTTAACGAGGAACCGGCACATGGTGCTTTTTTCCCACCCCCTTAGCTCCGCAGACGAGTACCAAACCAGAGCCATCGGCAGAAGGAGGCGCCGCCAGCACGGCGTCGGCAGCTTTTGTCCAGTCTTGAGCCACGGCAAACGGGCGCAGCCCGGCGACATCGGCCACGACAACCTGCATGCCCGGCAGGCGAAGTTCGGCCGCTACCCGCAAAGCTGGGGAAACACGCTCTTGGTCGTCAAGGACACCATCCGTTCCTTTGGAACCTTCAGGACCTTCAGAATCTTCTTCGCAACCTTCTTCGGAATTTTCGCTGCCTTCGGAGCCTTCGGACATCACCACCGCCTCCTCGTCCTCGCCACCCGCCCCCGCTTCACGCGACGCCTGGCTCCCGCTATGTATTTCCGACGCATACCCCGCAGCGCGGGCCTCCGAAACACCTGGGAAGTACAAGGCGTCCGCGTCCGCTTGTGCCGAGAGAAAGCTCAATGGCCCGTCCGACAGCGGTCGCAGCACCACCACGACGGCGAACTCCTCAGAGATTCTGTCGATCGCCTCCTCTATCTCTTCTTCCTCCGCGGCGACGTCTTCGCCTTCTCTCGCTTCGCCGCCGCTACCGCTTGCGGCGGCGCCGCAAGCCCCAGCATCCGAGTGCTCTCCCACCTCCAGCGCCCGGACCACTAGCAGGCCCATCCAGCGCGGGGAGCGCGCTTCGACGTACGGCCCCCACGGGACGGGCATCAGGGTGTACCCCGACAAGTCCGCCTGGCCGCGGCCGCACCGCACACGCGCCGCGCCGACAAAACACAGCTGCTCGCGCGGGTCCAGGCCCACGACAAGCGCGGCGGTGGCGGGTCTACCTGGATCACTACCTGTGCCTTCGCCTGCGCCTGCACCTGCACTCACGCGATGTACCTTGCCCTCGCGAGGCGAGAACACGGTGCAAGGCGGCGCGTCTACCCGTGGGCCGTAGTGTCCGTCGGTGACCGACGCTTCATCATCCTCCCCCAGACAAGCAGCGCCGTCCCGACCTGTGTGAGCCACCTCGTTCGCTGTAGCCCCTCCTCGTCCTGGTGTTCTGTTGGCGGTGCGTCCTCCTGCCCCCCCCCCCCACTTCCCGCGGCCTAGCTTGCCCTTGCTGTTGCTCGAGCGGCCACGGCCGCCGCCACCGCCACGGCCGCCACTGCCGCCGTCGCCATCGCCGCCGCCGCCGCCGCTAGCCAAACTTCGTCGTCGGTCCGGATGCTGTTTCCATCGATTATCAGGGTCCAACGCTGGCGCCGATAATGACGACAGCGAGCTCGGTGCTCTTCCACCAATGGTGTTCAGTTCACTCTCGTCTTCCTGTATCTCCTCCTCCTCCTCTTCCTCGTCGCCATCCTCGTCGTCGTCGTCAGTATCTGCGGCTGTTGCCCAAGTCACAGGCTCTTGTTCTGGAGGCAAGGCCCACGGAATCCCCGGCATGCTACTCGAGCTTTCCTCATCTTCTTCCGAAGGCTGCACCTCCACCTCGGCAACGGCGCCAGGAGGGGCGCCAATCTCGACGACCTTCGTTTCAAGCAAGCGTTTCTTCGCCGAGGTTCCAGGCCTACTGCTGTTGCCTCTGGTTGTCGTTGTGGTGGATTCGCTGCTGGTAGTGCCCATGTTTGCAGAGTCGGAGGCAGTTGCTGCTGTGAGGTTGAGCGTTGCTGCTGCGGGTGCTGCTCGCGTTCGTTTTCGCTTCCGTGCCATTGCCCACCACTAGCACGCTGTGCAACGCGTACCTACAAGAGAGGGAAGAGGCACGCTGCAAGCAGGTGTGAGGCACCACGCGATGGATGCATGGATGCAGCCGAAGGGTTTCCCTCATTTTGGCGGCGTTATTTTACAAGGGAAAAATCATGCCAAAATTTCGCAACAAATCCACAAGAGTGCGCCGTGAGAGAACCAACAGCAGAGCAGCAGTGAGGTCGGCACTGCCTCACAGGAAGTGATCATGGCGATGCGAGGAGTTGGGAAGGCGACCCGTGCAACGTATAAGGCCGGTGAGTCGGAATTCGTACCGAAACGCTCATCTGAAGTCAACACGATTTATCAACTAAAATACACAATTCCCCGCCCCCCCAGACGAGTACTGTGTACTGGACAACCTCCAGCAGAATCGCGTGCGAATGCACTTGCTGCAGGAGCTGTTTGCCTTTCGGTTTGCTCTTGAGCACTCGTTTGAGGTACCTGCTGTATTCTGAAGTATTTCCAGAACCATAGGTGTTAGACATGATCGGCGAGTCTTAGGCACAGTGCTTGTAGTGTCAACCTGGGCGCCTGTACACACACGCACAGCGGCAGTGATCGTCCCGTAGCCCGCAGGTACCCGTGAACACAGCAAACACATGGCCCCACATGGTGCATCTTGCGCTTGCCAGCGACGAGTTTCGGTTTCTACCCGGCCGTGAGGATATTTTTGAATTGCCATCAAGTAGAGATCACATTCTCCAGAGCGTTCGTCATCGTGTTGGCGCAACTGCCCCGTGCCACGGAAAGCGCGAGAGCGTGAATTAGCTACATTCGATGAAAATCGACGAGCAGTGGGAACGCTGAACCCTATGAGCGACAAAAAATAAAGGCACGTACCGGGGGGGAGAAGGGACGACACCTGTGACCACCGCTTGTCCAGAATACTGCTGAGGGTAAAACCTCCTACGGGTTAGGCTGGAAAGTAAAAGTGATGATTAAAAAAAATATATATATATATGTACCAGGTATATACACCAAGAGCTGAGCTTCTGAGTCGCAACAACGCCTTGGGTTCTTCGCTCCCTCCTTCCCTCCCTCCCCCCTCTGCCGCCATCCTCTGTCACCCTGGGCACCCGTCGACGACAAAAACTACCACATTGCGTTTCTGTCTGTGCCCCGGCGTCGACGACAACAGCGCCCACCACCACCGCCGCCACCGCCACCACCGCCACCACCACCACCATTGCCACCACCACCCCCCCCCCCCCCCCCCCCCCCCCCCCCGCCCCCGCCCCCCTGTACCACTAGGCGCGCCTTCCAACTATGTCGCCGGTCTTGGCCGTGGTGCCGTCGGCTTCACCACCCGGTCCGACATCGGACCCGCCCGCACCCCTCTCCCGGAGCCGGGCGCCGCCCCTCCCCCGGCGGCGCCGCCCCTTCCTCCGGCGCCGCCAAAGACCCAGACTTCGGGCCCGCGCCGGTTGGGTACGTCGCTGGTCGTGGTCGCGGCATGGGCGATCTCGCCAAGTCCAACAGCGAGGGCGGAGCCGGTAGAGGGAGAGGCGGTGGGAGGGGGGGGGGGGGGGGAGCGGGGGCGCCGCGGGGGGGGCGGGAGCGGTGGACTTGTCGGAGAGCAACTACGACGAGTTTTTCGGGGTACCAGGAGCGGCTGTTCGGAGACACTCCTTACGATAATGACGACGAGGAGGCGGATAGGATTTACGAGGTGACGCTTTTTTGTTTTTATTTTATTTTGGGGGAGGAGGGGGGGGACGGGGTCGGCGTGAGTCGTTTTCTTTTTTGTTTCATTGATTCTCTTGGGTGCGCTGCTGGTATAGCCACGCTGCTGTTGCGTTGCTGCTGCGCTGCTGTGTGCTGCTGCTGCTGCTGCTGCTGCTGCTGTGCTACCGCGAGTGTTGTGTCCTTAGGCTGCTTCCTATGTATGCGGTTCAGATTTTGAACTTGAGATTTCGACCCGATCGCATTTTCAGCTGTGAAGTTCACAAATCGAAATAGTCTTCCTATGCGAAAAAATCGGAGTTAAGGTGCGTGCAGAGATTCGAGCAAACGCCGAGACCAACTGTTGTTGTTGTCTGGCGCCGGGCAGAGACGCGCCGAGTGCGCTGCACTGCGCGTAGAATCGAAGCGTCCGAGCTCACGCTGATTGCCTCTGGTCTGGCGCCGAAGAGACGTGCCAAGTGCGCTGTTAATAGAGTCAGCCAATCTCTGGAAAATTATTATGTTGACACAATGTGACCGACTGCTGCTGTAGTCTACGAGTACGTATCCACGGAGAGGTGCGCGCCGAGCGCGCTTCTCTTGGTCTCTAGGCCCGAGCCCGCGCCAACCGACTGTAGTCTGGGCCACGAAGATACGCGCCGCCTGCCGACTGCGCGTCGGGCGCGAAGCGCGAAGCAACGTCGCCATACAGCTGTGTCACCATCCAACTCCTCGATCGTTCTGCTGCTGCTTGCTGTCGTGGATAACATATTGACTTTAGAGACCATCCCATTTTTCGATTTGAAAATCTGATGGCCCAAGTCGTCGGAGTCTGGGTCGACATCTGACGACTTGGGCCATCGGACTCTCAAATTGAAAAAAAATGCGGTCGGATTTAGCGTATTCGGACTGCATAAGCAGATTCTTTCACTTTCAGGGATCGGAAAGTACAAATCTGAAGCTCGAAATCGGACCGCATAGGAAACAGACTTACTTCGAATGTATTCAGTAGAGCTTACCACTTATTCGAGGTGTGGTCTGATTGGCTTGGAGTTAGGGTTATGGTTGCTCTGATTGGCTTAGTGTTATAGGGGTAGGGTTGGTTCTATTCGTCTCGTACACTAATGTTGTGTCTTGAGACGTTTTTGTCGAAAATGTGGTCAGAAACCCTCAATATATTCCGGGTCTGATTCCAAGAAATAATAGTGTGTGGAGTATCCGCACTCTTGGGGTTAACAACGAGAGATACTCTCCGGTCTAACTCTCCCTATTTATGTATGCAGGTGGTAGGACTGCGTGTAGTGTATTGAGGCGGTAGCGCCTAGGGGGGGGGAGACATGGCATCCAAGACATGCTGTCCCTACGTAGAGGGTGGGTTTGGTTAGGTTGTTCTGCTGCTGTTGCTGGTGCTGGTGCTGCTGCCTGCACAAGCAGCCCTGCTGCTGTTTACTGCTGAGTATACTTGTATGATGTTTCGGGGTGTAAATAAAGCACGTATCGTTTTGGGTATTTTTCCCTAGAATATTTTGGTTCGGAAGTGATAACGAGATGGTATACGAAGTACCACCGATGTCCCGTTTCCTTACCGTATACCGTATCGCACGGGCAATAACACAATGCCACCCCCTGGGGTGCTATTTCCGAGCCGATTTTCTCCTGAAACAAGCGAGGGACACACAAACGAAATATACTGTTTTTTTTAGCCAAGAAATCTCGTCGAAATCCTCTTCCCGTAGGACTAAGGCACATCGCTCGGCGTTTGTTTGCACTTGCCCCCCCCCCTGTCGAGAGAATCAGCTTTGGAAATTAGGCCGACCCCCCCCCCCCCCCCCCAGAGGCTGAAGCCACACACGCCTGTCCCCTCTCGCTTTCTTGTGTCTCGTGCGACGGTGCTACGGGGCGTTCTGCGCAGGCTATCGATGAGCACGTGGACACGCGGCGAAAGCGGCGCCGGGAGGAAGCGCAGATCGAGGCCATGAAGAAGGAGCGAGAGGAAAGGCCAAAGATCAGTGACCAGTTCGCCGACCTCAAGGTGGGGCCACGCGGCAACTGCTACTGTGTGTGTGTGTTTTTTATTCCTTCGGAAGAAGATTTGATGATTTTGTGTATATGTTGTTTTGCGTGTTTTGCTTGTTGCGTGTTGTTTGATTTGAATATGTGTTCGTACGGTTGTACAAAATTTCTTCGCGATCGCTTTTCTCGTTCTGCCCCTGAAGCCCGAATGCCCAGGCAACAACGCGCTTTCTCGTGCGGGTGTAAATAGTCGCGGCGGGCGGTGGGACAGGGCGCTGCGATCGCACCCCCCTCTCCCTCATGCGACTCGCCGCACGCCTCACGCTTCGCTTCGCGCTTGGTGCAAGCAATGCCTACCTGGTCGGTGAAAACCCGGCGTGCTCCGTCCCGGCATTGTAGGGATGGGAGGGTCTATGGTCATACGCCTACGGCCATGCATGATAATGAGTACACCCCCGCCCCCGGTACTATATCCGTGTGTGGTGTTTAGTTTTTTATTTTTGGTGTTTCGCTATAGCCATAAAAGGAAACATACTGTAGAATCAGGCGCCAAAAAAAAGTTACCATCACTACAAGTGAAGATTCGTTCTGAATCGTGTTTTGTTCCGTGGCACACGGTTTTTCGTTTTTGCAGGGGCACTTGGCAGGGGTTTCCCAGAGCGAGTGGGAGGCGATTCCGGACGTCGGGGACTACAGCCTGAAGTACAAGCAGAGCAAGCGCCGGGAGGTGTTCACGCCAATGCCGGACCACGTCATCGAGGGCGCTCGAAATGACACGGCGGTGAGAAGCTTTTTTTTTTTTTTTTTTTAATCCCACTCTGGACGTAAATAGAAGGACTGTTTATACATTAACATGAACACCAAGCGGTCTTTACAAAATTTACGCCCAGAAGCGGTGTTATTCTCCCAAACCTGAAAAAAAAAAAGGCTGTTTTTTGCCATTCGAGACGGATCGAGAAATTTCGTCTTCTGTTTTGTGCACACCAACGACTATATAATTGTTTTTTTTTTTTATCGTACGCCTGGCCAGCGCCCCCCACGCGTAACACAGTATTCCCCCCCCCCCCCCCCTTCTTTTTGGTAAAAGTTGCGGCCCGGGTGGGTGGATGGATAGGTGTCCGGAAATCTCACGAGCTATAGAGATAGCTATTATTAGCAGTAGGATAAATCATCTTTCTGCTGCTTCGTGAATTTTTTTCTTGGTAGCATCTGGTTGCTGGTGTTGATGCCTGACTGTGTCGGTGTTATTAACCCTTTCAGGACTGCAGTCCCGTTTTGGGGGAAATTGGGGGCAAATTACTTGGAATTTGGGCAAATTACTTGGAATTTGAGCATTTTGTCCCGAAAACGAGACTGCAGTTCTTAAAAGGGTTAACCGCTTCGACTTTCGTACCGTTAACGGTATTCAACTCTATTTTCCAAGCAGCTTTTTCTCCCGAGCATGGGTACAAGTCTGAAGGAGCCATGCATAGAAATCTTCCACACGTCGGAGAGATCAGATAGATCAGATATAGATCAGATAGATCAGACAAATCGGACAAATCAGATAAATCAGACAAATCAGATAAATCAGACAAACCAGATGAATCAGATATAGGCCATCTACAGATAGATCAGACAGACCGGATAAATTAGATATAGATCAGATAGATCTTAACCTGCCGTTATGAGGTGTCGTGCAGGATCTGTATAGCAACAGATCAAACCCAGGAGAACGCGTCCTACCGTACGTACTGTAGATGATGCAGGTTATGCGGCCCCCATCCCGGCAACGTGAGCTACAGGAGCGGTAGCATAGATCATACAGATCAGGGATCTACCTATCTATCTGTCTATCTGCCCTGAAAGATGATGATGATGATGAAGTAGGAATGGCCGATGATCTGTCTGATCTGTCCGAGGTGTAGAAAATTGGTATCGGCCGATGCTGACGTAAACTTGGAACTGTTACGTGATCTAATCGTTGTATTTTGTTAATTCAGCCGCTCGCCTGCGATTAGTCGGTGCTCTTCACGGTCATGATCCCCACCCGCGGGTCGGGCCAGGAACTTTTCTAATCTCACGGGTCGGGTCGGGTCGGGTCGGGTCTGGTCTGGTCTGGTCAGGTCAGGAGACTTTCCATCACGGGGGGCCATAGTAAATAGGACCTACGGCACACAAAAACCTATAAATTTACCTATGTTTACTAACAGAATTTGGTCCTATTTACTATGGTCCCCCGTAATAAACTCTCACGGGTCGGGTCGGGTCACCCTTACCCGACCCAACCCGATCCGACCCGACCCGACTCGTGAACAAGCATACGGTTGACCCTTTGAGGGCAAACTGCAGTTCCGTTTGGGGGACAAACTACTTGGAATTAAGAGCGCTTTGTCCCCAGAACGGGTCTGCGGTCTTGAAAGGGTTCGTGCCGCAACAGCACAGAATGCCCTATATATCAAGCGCGCACGCATATACAGCAAGCGACTACAGGTACTTACTCCCCGAGGGATGTGAGCAAAACCGTAGGTCACTATTACGGAGACCATAGTAAACAGGATCAAATACTGTGGGTAAAAAAAAGTAGGGAAATGTGTAGGCTTTGGTGTGTACCGCAGGGTCCTATTTACTGTGGTCCCCCGTAATAACCGCTTTTGCCAAGGCCACTGCTACTACTATTAGTATCACGGGGGACCATAGTAAATAGGACCAAATACTGTGAGGAAAAAATAAGTAAATATATAGGTTTTTATGTATACCGTAGGTCCTATTAACTTTGGATCCCCCCCCCCGTAATACCAACTCGAGATGAATCGTATCTATCGGGTGGTGCATGCTCTTTTCTGTCGTTTTTTTCTTTGTAGCTCTCATTATGTTTGCCGCCATTTTGTTGCGTGTGTGACTGTGTGTATTACGGGGGGGGCCGTAGTTAGTAGGACCTACGGCACACACAAAAACCTATATAATTTACCTATTTTTACTAACAGTGTTTGGTCCTGTTTACTATGGTCCTGCGTAGTATGTGTTTTTGTCTTTGTTTTTCGTCGTCAGCGCCCTTCGGAATTGCATTACTTTGCTTGGATTTAGAGTAGGATGTAGTTTCGCCGTGGTTGAGAAGGTAGGGGTGGGCTAATATGTAATTACTATTATTAATATTACGGGGGTCTATAGTTAACAGGACCTATGGCATACATAAAAACCTACATATTTAGGTATTTTTACTAGCAATGTTCGGTCCTGTTTACTACGGTCCCCCCCCCGTTATAGTAGTTACCAGAATGTGTATATGATGTCCTGCTTATAGCGCTGAACGCCGCTGCAGTCGGGTCTGGCGCACGTGCTCGCGAACAAAACAAGACAGCTAGCTGGTAGAGGTGTTACTCGCATATGGTACCTGGAGGTAATTTTCCATCTTACATAGAATATCGTTTTGTTCTGCAGACAGCCGTGTATATATATATTGATGTAATAGTTTTTTCTTGTGTTGTTACGGGGGGCCATAGTAAATAGGACCAAATATTGTTGGCGAAAATAGCGAAATATGTGGTTTTTTGTGTGTACCGTGGTCCTATTTACTGTGGTCCCCCGTAATAGTGGCTTGTTCTGGGAAGGTCCCTCTTCGGCGGCCCCTCATCGTTAACGTATCGTGTGTGTGTTTTCTCGTATTCTGTGCGAAGTTCACCTGCCGGTTTGTGCGTGTGTGTTTGCGCGCGTGTATACAGCCGTCGATATATGCGCAAAGACGCGCTCACAGCGGAGAGAAACGTGAGTTCACGCCTCAGCTGGGTTTCCTCATGTTGCCCTTTGCCCCTCCCCCTTGTGAAACATACAAGGAGGAACGGGATGTGTTGGAAGAGGAGATGAGGGAAATAGACTAATCAGTGACATGGAGGAGTTTGATACACTGAATAGCAGCGAGAAAACGATCGCTATCCTAGGAGATGGATGGTGGCCACAGGCGGCCAGACAGGAAGGGGTAAGATTAGCAAAAAGTTTCTATGTAATATGTGTAAGCAACGTAACGAGCGCCAAATTGTTGAAGGTGTCTCTATTAGGAGTAGGAACGGTGCTCCGTCTCGAAAGGATGCGTGGTCAATGGTCAAATGACTAAGGCAAGCAACAAATGAGTACGCGCCCCCCCCCCCCCCCCCCCCCCTCTCCTCCCTACCCTCCTCCCCCCCCCCCCCCCCCCCCCCCCCCCCCAAGCGGTTCTTAGTAGGATGCAGCTCACCCTTCATACGACTCGCCGGACACCTCACGTTTCGCTTCGCGCTTGGTGCAAGGAATGTCTGCCTGGTCGGTGAAAACCCGACATGCTCCGTCCCGGCATTGTAGGGATGCGAGGGTCAATGGTCATACGACTACGGCCATGCATGAGATCGAGTACATCTCTCTTATCGAGTACACCCCCCCCCCCCCCCCCCCCCCCCCCCCCCCCCTCCGCTCGGCCGCTGCCGGTTCCTTTGTTCTCCAACCAGGTGGTCGGGACGATGGACCCGGCCCTAGGCGGGGCAACTCCGGGCACTTCGACCACCAACATCTCCAGCCTGGACACGCGCGAGGAACGGTGCTGGGGTTGAAGCTGGACAAGATGAGCGACAGCGTTACGGGCCAGACGGCCGTTAACCCAAAGGGGTGAGCAACACTATTTACGGGGGACCATAGTATGTAGTAGAACCAAATATTGTCACTAAACAGAGGTAAATATACAGGTTTTTGTGTCTACCGAAGGTCCTATTTACTATGGTCCCCCGTAATATTTTAATAAGAGGTATTGGATGCGTGTTGAGGCCGAGGGAGTTCCTTCCACTGTTTTTGTTATGTTTTTTTTTTGTCGGGGACGTGTGGGGTTTTTAGGGGGGGGGGAGGGGTCGAGGAGGGTGCGTGGAGGTTGAGGTGGAGGGTCGGGGGGGGGGGGGGTGGGGGATGAAAGGGAGTGAGTCGTGTTGTTGGTGCTTGTTTGTTGACCAACGTGCGTGTTGACGGTGTGGCTGGCTCTCCGATGCGGCTTCGAACGTTTTTTTTTTTTTTTCTTGGGTGGGCTTTTCTCGCGGGTAAACTGTATGTACATACGTACCTGGTACTTTTGTCGTGTTGCGCCTGTATGTGAAACCCATGTGTACGAGTACAACACTTCGCATATGTCACTCTGCTCCAAAATATCCGGATGTTTGGTGTGTTGGTATGTAATCTAGGAGGTCCTATAATTTGGGACCAACATGCCGGCGTCCCCGATGGCTTGGTAGGTGGTGCGCGTGCCTGCTACTAAAATATTGATTTCGTGGGTTCGATTCTCACCGAGTGCAAACTCGTGTAGGTGACTTTGTTTTTCGCGTACAAATTGATTAGCGGAAAGCGCGAGAGCGTGAGTTAGCAACACTCGATGAATATCGACGAGAAACGGGAACGCTGAATGAACCCTACACCCGATAAAAGTGAAGGCACGTGCCGGGGAGCAGAAGGTAGGACACGTGTGACCGCGGCTTGTCCAGAAGGTCGCTGAGGGTAAAAAAACCTCCCACGAGTTAAGCTGGAAGGTAACAGTGATGTTGAAAGAGTGGTAGTAGGGTATTTAGAAGGCGGACGACCCTTGATTCCCTGTCAAAACCTACCCGGAAACCCCTCTCGAAAGCGGGACTGGTTAGTCGCCGCTGTTTAATGTTGATATTACAGTACCAGTAGGTATTAGAGTGTTTGCGATATAGTCCAACATGGTTGGGGGTTATAAGAAACATTTTGAAACCGACAAACACGAGGAGCTGATTATTACGGGAGACCATAGTAAATAGGACCGAATATTGTTGGCAAAAATAAGGAAATACCTAGTTTTTTTTTTTTTTGTGTGTACCGTAGGTCCTATTTACTACGTATGGTCCCCCGTAAGAGTTTAAAAATCAAGCGAATCCGATGACGCTTTTATGTATAAGCCAATCAGGAGTTTCTCCGTTTGCTAAACCAACCAACCCACGGAGTTATCCGACCCAAGAATCCTGTGGTGGTGTAAAATACATCGTTTTGGTCACCTGTCCTCCACAGCAATTGGTATTACCAGTATATGTTACCAGTATGTCTCTCCAAAATAAGCACGGTTTATATATTAGTGCTCAATCTAAAAAGTACTTATTTTTTCGACAGAGCGGCACCAAGACCTATGATGCCCATGGAAACGCGAAGTCAAAAAAGTTTTCTCTTTCAGAAATACTGCATTCAGAGAACAGCCGAAAATATCCTCATACCGCCGCTGTGGGACAGAAAGGGAAAATAATCTTTTTTGAGTTTTTCTTCTTTATTATTTTTTTTTTCACGGGTGCAGGCGGCGCAACTTGTCTTTTTTTCTCTGTCGCGAATTGTCGACACGCTGATGAAAATCAGCTCGTGCGACGGTAGACGCTCGATCTCGACATAGATTCAGCCCACGGTCATCCCGCTTGGTGTCGGGCAAGGCCAACGAGTATAGATGACGGCCTCGAAGATATCACGTGGATCCATGCTCTAGGGGCGAGAGCTTGCGGGCGGCGTCCTACGGTATCCTCCCAAACCTGAAAGAAACCCTATTTTTTGCCATACGAGACGGATCGAGCAATTTTGTCATCTGTTTTGTGCACACCAGCGGCCAACTTTTGTTTTATCATACGTCTAGCCAGGGCCCCGCCACATATCACCGGCCGTTGCGTGAGCACGGTGACCCTAGGGTGGATCGGAGCCCCTAACGAGCACACTCCGTTCAGAATTCATGGCGCCGTCGATGGTTTTTGTCGATCGATGTCTGTCGAGGACTCGGAATCTTGCCGCTTCGAGCTAAACATCGGCCTGAGTTTTTCTGAAGCCGATATCTTGGGCCAACATCGGCCCCAGAATTGATTTTTCCGGAGGTTTCCCAAAAGTTCGGAACTTTCCGTTTTGAAGAAACAACACCCCAATTGATGTTGTGCTGTTGTTGATGTTGGCGTTCCTGTTCTTGATCTTTTTTCCTCCTTCCCCCCCCCCCCCCCCCCCCCCCTATATTTTCCCCGTGTGCACGGAATTTGTTGCTCGTGGCTGACAAACGAAGAAAAGAGGTGTGTTGTAGAAATATCCTCGGGGGCGTTCGGTCATCGCGAGAGAGCGTCACGACCTCCGCCGATTTTGATTCTCGGATTCCATGACCTCTTTTTGTTTCTGCTCTGTTCTGTTCTGTTCTGTTCTGTTCTGTTTTTTTTTTTTTTTTTTTTTTTTTTTTTTCCATGTACTTTGCGCCCGCCCAGCGTCTCGAGTCGCGAACGGTCCTTTTGCCGGGGCTATATATGTTACTACGTACCTGGCTTACCTGGTATGTATTAATATGTTAAATATGTATATTAATATAGCTGTTTTAACACCAAACCTGTACCAAACCTGTATGGAGAGAGAGAGGCGGCGGCTGCTCCCATTTTCTGTTTACTTGGGTTACATTTGCTGCGTTGCGCGTCGACCATTTCATTATTTTATTTCGCACCAATATATATATATATGTATATATTATATCTACGTGTTTTTTTTTTTTTTTTCGTTTTTTTTTTCCACATTTCGAGTAGATCATGCTCTACGTAGATCATCTATATATATTCACAAAATTAAAGAAAACGCACACACACACACACAGCTGCGATGAGATCGAGGATTTCGTCCAAACTTGATATTTGCAAGCTATCTGTGTTGTCATTATATAGTTACACTCCGATCGCATGCACCATATGCACGGGTTGTTGTACGACGGCCTCGTACAAGATATGCGTCCCGTGTGCAACAGGCGGAGGAGGACAACAAAATCTGGGGCTGCGGATTTCAGCGAGCGTGTGTTCGTCTGTCTGTCTGTCTGTCTGCCGTTCCGAAACGTTGTTGTGCAGAATCTGCGTGTATGTATACATGTGTAGTGCAGATCCAACCCAGAAAAAAACCCGCTGTGCATACACCAAGTAGATGCATGCATTTGATCGTGCAGGGTTCGTACGGCTCCGACCCGGCGAAATGAGCTGCAGCTGTACTCGTAGCTCGTAGAAAATCAGGAATCGACTCCGCCCTAACGATCACATGAAGTGTAGGGTGGATCGGTGACGATGGGTGGTCTGTCCGATCTCCCGTTTTTGTTTTTGTTTTTGTTTTTTTTTTTTTTTTTTTTTTCATTTGTCAATCTTTCGCCAGGTACCTGACGGACCTAAACTCCCTGAAGATCAACAGCGACGCCGAGGTCGGCGACATCGAGAAGGTCAGTCGGTGTCTCTGCCTGTGCTGTACGCAATGTAGCATGGGGTTTCTAATAGAGGAGGCAAGCGGGAGGGTGGGTGGAGAAGAAGTTTAGGGGAGGGGTTGGAGGTCGGCCACATCGAGAAAAGTAAGTGAGTGCCTCTTATGTACTACATACTGGGTTTTTAGAATAGGCGGTAAGCGAGAGGGGCGAGGGGTACTCGATAGGAGAGATGTACTCGATCTCCTGCATGACCATAGGCGTATGATCATATGGAGGGGGGGGGGGGGGG